>PVLD010009740.1:0-74966 GCA_004027595.1 Dinomys branickii | reverse complement strand
GAGGGGGAGGGGCAATGAAGAAAAGGAAGGCAGTTTTCTCCTTGAATGGAGCAAGTAAGGATTTCCTGTGACCATATCGTGACCTTTCAAAACTGGTAGTGAGGACTTCCATTATCCTCTCTGGTAAAAAGTTGGATGTGGAATTTCGGTTCAGTATTTGGTTTATTTGTTCTTGATTATAAATATTCTTTTTCTCTTTTACTTACTCTTTAATCAATTTTTTCCTACTCCTTTTCTTATAAGTCAGAGAGCTGTGTTTAATCCCTGGAAAGAAATCTAAAGTTGCTCTTAGAGCAACTAGTATCACAAATTCGTCAAGCAACCTGCAGCTGGCAAAACTGTCTACTAATTAACCATCACTTCCCAAGCCAGATTTCTGGGCATTGTCCTGGATTCCTTCATTCCATATTAAGACACACACACACACACACACACACACACACAGAAACCCATGATGAGCTCCTACCTAAGTGTCTCAAAGTTTCCCAGAGGTAGCAATATGGGGATTTTTTTTTTTTTTTTTTTTGCGGTACTGGGGATCGAACTCAGGACCCTGCGCTTGCTAGGCAAGTGCTTATTCCACTGAGCTATATCCCCAGCCCCTGTAATTTATTGTCCAAACTGTCAGACTTGGGGGAGAAAAGGAACACTATTAAAATTGCACCAAGCAAAATGTGACATATCTTCACTGTCTCTTGAGGAGGGTGTTCATATCAGGCAGGCATCAACTTTGGCAGTGGATCTGAGGCAGAAGATACTATCTCTAAAAGGTAAACATGACCAAGTCCTCTAAATCAGAAGGCTCATCTATTCTCAGCCATGAGACAAAACACAGTCTCCACAGGGAGCAAGCACACCACCTTCCGTACCCCTCACCCTTTCAGCCTCCTTCCGTCACTGTTCTGTCCACATTTCATTCCTCTTTGCTTAGTTTCCAAGTACACAAGGCTGTTTCTCCCTCAGCACCTGGACACGTCATTCCTCTACACTGCCATGGCTTTTTCACTCTTGTAGCTTCAGAGCTGTCTGTGATTTCTTCTCTGAAACCTTCTCTAAGCATCTACACAGGGCCCTCCCTTCACTCCCGGTTCACATTTGTGTGTATCTGTCAGCCCACGAACCTCACTGGAGTGTCACTGTTAATTTAAGTAACTGGCTTGATGAGGGTGCTTAGTCCAATATGACCTTAGGTAGATTTAGTTTTCCTATTTATTACTAACAATCATGCTTGTTGGGACTAATCATGGTAACAGGGACCCTTAAGTTTTGGCTAATTTGTCTTCCCACTTCCTTCTCTCCCTCCTCTCCTCTTGTCTCTCTCTGGCTTCATGTATGCATTCTCTGCAAGCACGCTACCGCTGAGCTACACCTCCAGCCTATTTTTATTGTGAGAAAAAGTCTTGCTAAGTTGCCTACCTAAACTTCAAATTTGTGATCTTTCTCCCTCATCCTCATAAGCATTTTATTTTAACTAAGAACATTGTAATAATATCTAGTTATTAAAATAATTTAACTGGGTTTTTAGATTTGTTTTTCCTAGTTTTAAAAGTTTAATCTCACATATGGTCCGAATTCCACCTGTGACTCCAGTACCATGGGCACATTTTCAACGCACTCATGGATATTTGTATGGATACAAGAGAGGCTCGAGATCAGTGATGGCAAAACTTTTAGAGACTGAATGTTCAAACTTCGGCCCAAAACCCACGTATTTATTACAAAGTGCCAACACTGCAATTAAACCTGAACATCCAATGCTCAGGTGCTGGGGCGACCTACTTGGTGTTGAGAGAGGGCTTTGAGTGTTTGCCACCACTGGTCTAGCACTTGGCCTGGAGGGAAGGGAGAGGTGGTCTCTTTCCCCAGGCATTCCTTCTTGCCTGAGCTTATCTCTGTGCTTTGTGATGAGAAGGAAGGAAAAGGAAACACCGATTTTTCCTTACTGTGGCAAGATGCTAACCTTGCTTAGATGGCTTACAAGATTTTAGAGACAACCGTTAATAGTGGTGAGTCTAAAAGTTCTCAGTGACAGTGGGTGTAGGTGACCAGAATACCAACAAGGGTCCTAAGCACCTGCTGTCCCTTGGGAATGGCAGTTACACCTGCCAGCTGGCTCCCCCTGGCAGAAGTGCCATCTTGACCTCGCATGTAGTGGTCCCAGCAAGTTTGTGATTTGCAGCCTCATCCTCTCAGGCCCACAACTCATGGGCAAGCTTCAACTTCTCTACTTCCTGGGAATATGGGTACTTGGGGGTACGGACGTGCTCTCTGCCCCTTCTGTCTTTGGTTTTGCCAGCATTTCTCAAAGCTTGATCTATCCCAGTCTTGTTCTCTGGTAGGATGGAAGAAGTCAACAAACAGGGAGATCAGATATCAGGGTCCAGAAGTAACTCCCGTGGGGATCTCTTTGGCCTTGTAGCAGGGCGTAGCCATTTATGAGACTTACATTCTTCCAAAATGTGACTGCTCTGTTTCACTCTTCAAATCCCACTCTCATGTCACCAGGAGGGAGAGTGCCTCATGTTTTGTGTGTGTGTGTGTATGTATGTGTGTGTGTGTGTAGGGGAACCAGTGGTGGGGTCCATTACCAATAAATGATTCTTCTCAGTAGGTTCTAAAGGGAAGAGAGAAATAGCACTGGAAACTTTCTGAAAATATTTCATTCTTTTTCTAATCAGCTCTGAACCTTGCCAACACCAGGAATCCAAAACAGTCCAGAGTCCCCCCCACCGCCCTGCAAGTGTACACGCCCTTCGTCCCCCGTGTCCTATGTGCGAATTCACATTCATCATGGTCCACGATACAACTCTATTTTGCATTAAATGGGTATTGATTGAACTGAAATCATAACACTGTGGAAACTATTCTAAAAGTCTATTACTTTAAAATATATTTATTATTTTTTCAGTGAAAAGTTGCAATGCATTTTTTTCTGTATGTGCAAGCAGTGGGACGGGCCGACCAGAATCTTCTGGGGAGGCAGGCAGAGCCACAGATCAGCTCAGGAGGAGGTAGTCAGGCTTTCCTCCCCACAGCAGCGGCCTGACCAGTCATCCCATGTCAGGGCAGAGTCACACACGGGTGCTCTTGTTCTGAGCTCAAGGGGCAAAGTTTTGACTGAGGGCCACAAGACTTACATGTGGTAACATTAGGTAGTAGGGGTTCCTTACCTTCTGAGGGACCAGAAAAAGTATAGTAGTTTTCTCTCTTCTAAGGATGGGATGTCCTATTATACCTTTTATGTCCACTTTGACATAAAAACATACTTTACTGTAAATGGGTTCCTATAATAAAATTCCACTTCTATTAGTAAAATGGCCAAGTCCAGGCTTTTAATCTCATTGATGAAAGATGAATATGTGGGCTTTCTAAAATTCTCTAATAACTAAGGTCCTTTTAACCCGTCTGCGGACTTTCCTGAGGGCATACATCCTCTGCTAGGCATGATATATGAGAAGGTGTGTGTAAGTGCATTTATAATTTTGTGTGTCTTGCTACTGTGGGATTAAAAACCACACGCAGCTATTCCACAGGAGTAGCCTACACTGCAGTATTTGGGAACCCATTACTGGAAAAGAATTTTATCTTTCCTTCTCCATTTCCGAGAGCTACTTTCTCTGTCTTCCTAGTCTAGCATTTAGCCTTATTTCATGCATTACTATTAAAGCTATGGCACTGTGTAAGGACCTTTAAAAAGTGTTTCATATCACTGCACTTGCTGCCTTTTCAGTATTTACCCCAACATGTATCTGCTGGGCCAGCCATACCACATAACAAGCGAAAACCAAAGCACAAGAGTGGTTGAAATATTTCATCTGGGTTACACCCCAGTCCCCAAATAGGCATAGTTTTGTAAATTCTTCAGTAAGATTACTTACACATTTCTGATGTCACCCTAAGCATTTGGTCAGAAAGAGCCACATGACAGTGTAATTGGAAAAAGAAATGAATGTTTGCCTTTGGTTTCATTTTATTGCCTCTCAGAGGAAAGCTCCCTAAAATAATTTTCTGGTCCAGTTCTCCAGTCTCCAGCCATGGGGTGGGGCGGAGTGCAGAGAAAGGGCTGAGAGACGAGGGTGAGAAGGCTTCGCACTGTCCATCCCTCCCCGATCTTCCTGTGTGGGGGGAAGCGTCTCTGCAGTGAGATGGCTGATTTTCTAATTTCCTTGCTTGAATTACTTAATTTCATTTTACAAAAAAAAGTGATCAGAACCTGCTGATCCTATTGAAAGGATAGAATTCTAACCTCTAAAAAGATTTATGTGGAAATAAAAATAGAATGAACCCCAGTTTTTAAAATTTGGGAGCTGAGGTATTTTGAGTTACTGCAGCTGGCGTCTTCCCCTGCATAGAGGGCTTGGACGCAGGAGACCACCCACTGCATGGAGTGGGCCCACAGCGCCTTCATCCATGTGCCCAAGGCTTAACACCAGCACATTCTGCAGGAAGCTGCAATTTGAATTTCATGCCATTCCTGTCTGTGAGGTCAGTGTGATCCCTGTCCCCGGGATGTCGCTGCAGAGTTTCAGTTTGTGAATGGGGTGGTGCATGAAGCATATCTCTGCTCCATCTGTGGCAAACCTTGGGTAGATCAGGGAGGGAGCTACTTACAGTAACAAGTCCTTATGATTAGGCTTTGTTAAAGACCCTCTGTTTTCACTCATAAACCTACCCTGTTAGAGTCATCAGAAAATGCACCTGGGGAGACAGAAACCCCTGAGGCCCTTTCTCTGTCTGGTCAATCGCTTTATCATTTTAGATGTGGCTAAAATGATATCACCAAGAAGTGAAGTCTACCCATATAACACACCAAGACCTTTGCTCAAGTTTTCTATTATTTCCTGTGAAACCCCTACTGCACTGATATAGGTTAAGCATCCCTAATCTAAAAATCTGAAATCCAAAATGCTCCAAAGTCTGAAACTTTGAGTGCTGACATGGATACCAGAAGTAGAAAAGTCCACAGCTGACTTCATGTGACAGACTGCAATCAAAATGTAGCACACTAAAAGTATTGTATAAATCACCCTTAGGCAAATGTATATTAGGTATCTATAAAACAAATGAATATTGTGGTTTGGCTTGGGTCCTAGCCCCAAGATATCTTGTTATATACATGCAAATGTTCCCATATAAAATACTTCCAGTTCCAAACATATCAGATAAGGTCCGCTTGACTTGTAACTCCATCAAATTATAGTGTTATCCTTTTCTTCCCCAAATCTGGGTTCCTCTGTCCTTTTTATTATGATTTCAGCATTAAAGCTCAGCTCTGCCTGTTATCAAAAGTTCTATGAAAATAATATGCATAATTATGCTATAAGATGGGAAGCTTGATGTATTTGATAGGATGTTTGACATTTAATGTAAAGAATGCATTTTTACTTAGAAAATAATCTTGCTTGGGATCCAGACCTGCCATAACCTAAGTTAAACAAGATCTAAAATTAGCATGATCGTATTATTGTTCACAAGGCTAACAAAAGGTCAGTGCCTATTGTTATTTTCCAGATGTGGAGGCAGAGACACAGTTTGGTTACCTTACCTTACTTCAGGCCACAACCATAATGGCAGTGAAGCCTGAAGTGCACTCAAGGCTTCTGATGCCTGCACGCACACACTCTTAGCCATTGAGCTAAATGTTTCCTACCATGGTGTTTGCGAAGATTCAGCACCAGGGAGAAACTGGTGCCAGGCTTTCTTTCCTCTATTCTATAATTACTGTTCTATAATAATTTCTCCCCATACTCAGAAGGCATGCTCTACTTCATCCTGCCCTGCCTAACACTCGGTGCTCCTGCAGAGGTTCCTGGGGGACAGCTGCTTACAGAGGCCAAGGCTGGCAGGGCAGCATCAGAAAGCTTTCTTCTTACAGTCTCCTGCTATAGTTTCCTATGGAAAATCATTCAGCCTGCAAACTTTGGAATTGGCATGCAACATCCTGAGTACAAATCCCAGCTCAGCTCTTGAGTAGCATATCTTGGGAAAGTTAGTTTAGCTTCTTGGAGCTTTCATTTATTTAAAAATTATTTTCATTTCTAAAGGCCTCTCCTTCAAACGGTTGGGAGACTAGGAGCACTGCAAATAATCCTGGAACAGCTTCATCGTCACTTTCTCAAGAATCCAGAGCCCTCCTTCAGCATGCCACCGAGTGCAACACACACACAGAAAGTGAAGAGTTCCTTCCTACGAACTACAACTGGCCATACCACTCGGCTTTCTGTCACTAGGATGAATTACCTCTGAGATCGACGTATATGCTGAACTGTTTATTCCGGACAATGGTTTTAGGAGTTTCAGTCCATGGTCACTTGGCCCTGTTGTCGATGGGCCTGCAACAGCACAGCACATCAAGTTTGGAGGGTAGGGCAGATAAGGCTGCTCACCCATGGGGGCCAAGAAACAACGAGTGAGAAATATAGACAGAGAGAGCTACAGAGAGGGGGGGGGCAGCTTCCCAATATCACCTTCAGAGTCAAGCTCTCAATGGCCCACATTCCTTTCCCCTCCCCTCCCCTCCCCTCCGCTCTCTTCCCTTCCCTTCTCTTTCCTCCCCTCCCCTCCTCCTCTCCTTTAGACCCCATCTGTTACTCTTCCTCCCAAAAGTGCCACAGGTTGGCAACCCAACCTTCAGCATATGCGCCCTGGGAGACATGTAAGATCCAAATTATGTTGCTAACAACAACTAACACAGCTGTTGGAAGAAGCTGGAGAAGATTCATCTGATGAGTTTTTCAAGTCTGAAACTATAGGCAGAGCAGGGATGTCACAGAGGAAAGTGACAGTGTCTTCATGGAAAGCAGAGTTTCTTTTTGGAAGCTCCCCAGAAATGCAAGTAGGACTTCCCAGGACAGGTGGTTCACACAAAATGCAACCTCATGTAAGACTTCTCAAAATGTGAAAGCAGAGTCATCCGTGGTTGCTGAAATATGAGAGGTTGTTTTGTGTCTCAATGCATTCCTCACAGCCCTGTCCTGGAGAGTTGTCCACAGGAACTGGATGAATGGTATCAGTTACAAGTCATCACCCTGCTAAGCTGGGGGGTGTAACTGAGAACAGGCAATAGAGATAGGAGGTTGGAGGAGACTTTAATTTAAATATTGCATAGACGTGTGGCTCAGGAGAACTTGCTGTATTCTGTCTGTGTGTGGATGGGATGGGGGCCCAGCACACCCAATTCTCAGACCTAGGACATAAAAGGGAGGGAACGGCACTCCAGAGACGCAGATGCTAGGAGCAGAGCAGTGCACTGCAGCTCTGTGGATGCTGCGGGAAATGTAGGAGGCCAGACAGTGGGCATGAAATGCAATGGGGCTTCAAGCAATACTGCAAAGGAAAGATGGCACCGTGGTCTTCTGATTAATCCCAAGAATAAAGCAAAGAACATAGATCCAAGGAGCTTCTTGGCACAGATGAAAACAATACCATCCCAGCTTAAAAAAAAAACAAAACATAGGAGAGGTATTTGCTACTTTGAGTGTTTCTGTAAGTAGTTTGGTGCCCCCGAGAGGGAATGAGGATTGTCAAGGAAGCTAAATGTCCTGTATTCCACAGACTCATCACTTCCTTAAGAGACAGGAACGTTTGGGAAGCTTTCAGCAATGTGAAAGAGAATGTGTGCTCTGTACAATTTTATTTTTACCACTATCGAATAGGGAAAGGCACCCCTCACAGATCTAGTCTTGGATAAATGATTGTTTTTTCCATCCACTTCCTAGACAGCAGTAATGAACTCATGCCCTAGACACAGATAGATAAACAAAGCTGGTTACCATGGAGCTCGCAAAGCTCACCTGGCCCAGGGAGTAACCTCATTAGGTCAGCGAGTCTTCTGCGGACTTGGGGCTCTGGCAAGATCATAGGTATTTCTTTTCTCCCTCTCATCTTCAAATTGCACGGTGTCCCAAGAGATCATTCCTTTCTGAGATTTTTTGAGACATTTTACTTAAGTCCTTGTGCTTGATTCCATCTGGCACATTCTAGCTCTGACCTCTTAGGAAGAGGCAACCTCTAGTAAGAGAGAGCAATTGCGGGAAGCTGAAATTAGGTATTTGGAAAAATGTGAAATAGCCCTAGGTTGGTTCTTACGTAATAAGGAAGACACTGGGGATGGGCTTGAGCTGAAGGTGCTGAACACAGGCTCAGTGGATCGATTGCAATGAAGAGCGGGGATGGGGAGCCTGACTGGGCACGGATTTGTACAGTCAGTATTCTGTGGCCTCGAACTCTGTATCTGCTGACTTGATAAGCCTCATATTAAAAATGTCTGAAAAGAATTGCATGTGTACCAAAAATGTATGGAATTTTTTCTTCTTATGCTCTAAGCAATATGGTGTAATAACTGCATAGCATTTACATTGTATTAGATCTTATAAGTAATGTAGAGATGATTTAAAGTATACAGGAGGATGTGTGTAGGTTATTTGTAAAAACTATACTATTTTATATAAGAGGATTAAACATTTATGGATATTATATCCTTATAGATCTATGGATATTATACCCTTGGGAGGCCCTGGAACAGTCCCGTATGGATGCAGAGGGATTACTGCACTGGAAGGTTTGTAGGATAATGTATTTAAAACACAAGTGTAACTGACCACTACCTTAATTTCAAACAGTTATGGTTTCTAAAGTAAATCAGAGATTAAAAAAGAGGTGACTATAGTCCAAATTTAGGTCTGCTTCGCTTATGTGCCTAAGAGTTTTAAACACACTCTTCAAAACTTCCTGAGTCTCAGATTCCCGCATTTGCCAAGTGGAAGGTCGCTAGACATCAACACCTTTCCAGGCACAAAGGGAAAAGCAGCGAGCTCCACAGGACGGAGGAAAGAACACCAGCAGCCAACATGACACAGCTACATGTGCATCCTTTAGGAACCTCATCAACAACCCTCTGGCAGAACTTTCTCTTCCACTTCTCTCAAAGTCTATAGAGCACAAAGCTAGAACCACTGGGTACTCACATACCCTTTATAGAACCAGCTATCAAAATCTGTTTAAACCATCTGTTTCTTCAGCTGATTTTCTTTCCAGTGTTTTTCTTTTACATATTTTTTAGCTAACAACAACAAAAAAATCTATTCTAAAATAACCAAGACGTTATGACTAAAAATGCCAGAGGTATATATCCAGTTTATGAGACAAATTGCCTTCTAACGAGGAGTTAGGTTTATCACGTGTGGAGGAAGGCAACATTTCTAGAAATATTATGGTTGCACTAAGAAATAACCAACTACTTTCATTAAAATACAAGATTTGTATTTGTTCATGTAATTGAATTTAACGCTGCTGAAATTTCTCATACTTCAAAGCTACTGAAGTTTAGACCATAGTTATTTTACAGGGAGGAAAACTACCTGAGAAACTGTCTTAGCCTATAGAGAGCAGGTCTTTGCTGACCTTTGACAGTCAGGAGTCAGGCACTGCATGAATTTACATAATACCTGGAACTGAAGGGCACCTTTAGGGATAATTTTATTTATTTCTGAGAGGCAGTCTAGCTGGGGCAGTCAGTGTTTATGGAAAGGCTTTGCTTATGATCTGTCTACCAACTCTTTTCCATTTGGTGTCTGCTGTTTAGATACCAGGGACTATAAAACGTGAAGCCATGAATGTTTTCACTCTCTTGCATGGCTTTGCAGCTGACTTTTTTCTTCTACAGATTCACTGTATTAGACAGTAGTGATCTATCTTACCTCTTCCTACAGAGTCTTATTAACTTTATAGCTTCAGCAAAAGTCCCAATCCATATTTAAGACGTCATTAATAAGCTTTCCTCCTCTGTCTCTCACCTGGGTTCACCTTGATTGATGGACATGTAAATCTCCCAGGAATTCTCCTCTGGGATGGCACCATGAGGTATGAGTAAACTCACCCCTGAAACAGAAAAAGCCAGGAGGTTATTCATGGATTTTCCAATTGTTTTGAAGCACCCTGCTTGAGCACTTTATAGATGCCTACAAAAAAAGACCCTATCCTGGCAATTTGTGAAATCCCAGTCTTTGGAAAATTTACGTCTAAGATAATGAGAATGCTGTTTTGTAATAGGTGCATAAAAAGGGGCATATTATTCAGCTGAGTGCTCAGATTAGTCCATTTATTTCCTTGTTTGTTTGTTTTGTGGTCCCAAGGATTGAACCCAGACTGCCTGTAGATTAGGCTAGTGCTGTATCACTGAGCTCTACTCCCAGCCTAGTTGATATTTTATACTTCATTTATCTCCTGGTATGTTTAAGATCTCTTAAAAGAATGGGTATCCTAAAACCAATTATTATTAAGCTTACCTGACTATATATGAGTTTATCAACATATAAGTTAATGTGCTCCAGAATGCAAGTGTTATTTCCATTAACTTACAAAACGGTTAATGGATGATGGATGTGCTAATTCTTTCCTCCAACCTAGTATGACACTGTCTTACAAAGTATGCATCAGGAAGTAGGCTGTAGACTATGTTCAGAGGACTACTGCATTTTGTTAGGAAAACAGAAGAGGAAAAAGCATGGTGAACCTAGGAACATTCTAGCTTATTGTATAACCAGCATGGTCTTAAGTTAGCAAATAGAACATGGGAAGAGTTAAGGCCAAAGGTTAAGTAGCCATATATATATATATTTTTTTAAGTAGCCATATTCACTTCAATGTCAAATAAAAATCCCAGCCACCCTACTTTAATAAAATCATATCATGAAGGGAGAGAAGACACAGAAAGGCATAATTTAATGTCGATGCCTTTTTACTTCAATGCCATGAAGAAAGTACATCACTTTGGCCAACAGAGACACTTGGGAAGATCTGGGATTCTCTTTAGTGTTGCCTCTTGTTTATAAAAAGAAATGAAATACTGAAACTGGAAGTTACTGACAAAATCAAATCTCATGGCCCTCTTCCTATATTTCGAATAAAGCATTGCTCACCTTTTCGTCTTTCATTAGAGTTACACAGAAAGCTCTCAATTTGGTAACAACAATTTAAACATAAAGATGGCAACTTTTCCAAGTAACCTTCAGTGTGTACGCTAACAGGTACAGAGTCAGGGAAGGCAAGACTTGCTGTAACACAAGTTACTTGTGATTTACATTTGTATGCATTGTTCAGTAACAAGCTACTTATCATTAATATCTTTCGCTAGCCCTAAGAAGGAGGCACATTTATAAACTTTGCTCACCGCCTTTTTAGCAGGGAGGTTCACCTATATTCTGGACCTTCATGTCAATAGGAGGAGAAATGGAATTGCCACACTCAGGGACCTCCCTTTAGGTGCCTCCTTCCACGCTCCGTTCTTCCTTACGTGCAGCCCAGTGGAGTGGCCTCCATTACGTCTTTCCCTGCCATGGCACACACATTACAGGGCAGAGTTTTCTCTGTGTCTGGCAGTCAGCCTGAGCTACGCCTCATCGTTCTGCCTTGTTAGAGTCTGCCATAGCACTTTCTCTCTGCTGCCCCCTTCTAGGCTCTCTGGGGCACGGAGATGAAGAAACACCCAATTCCTGTCCTTCACATGTAGAACACAGGAGGCCATCAGCAAGCAGTAATGCCTGCTACTTCAACAACACTAGTGCTTGCCTGTCCCAGAGTACAAACCCAGGGAACATATGAATATATCAGTGACGGAACATTTAGAATTCAAAATTTTCAGTAAAAAGGCTGGCCTTAGAATCTTGGTATCTTGTGTAGATTGTCACACCCTGATACTCTACTTCCAGATCCAAAAAGAATATATAAGGGGACTTCTGAGAAAGAAGGTTTGCAGAATGTGTCATATCTCATTCCTTTCAAGTCAGCTTGATTCTGTGTGTTAAAACTGAAACATTATTTATGATATTCCTGAATTCAATTTGAATCCATAGGATCACTGAAGCTTTAAACTATTTTCCTCCCTCCTTTGCTCAGAAGTGCTATTATTTTCTTTCAAGCATATTTCCCTCTTCCTCCCCAAACATGCAAATTGTGTGTGCAGACTGAAGAAGTCAATCAGGAAGGGTAGTGGGGGGTGGGCTGCGGCAAGTGATATATTATGAAGAATGAGAGGCACTGTAGGAAAGCTTTATGTCTGTGGTCTCTTAAAGAAATATCCATTTTCAATATGTCATTCATCAGTTATCTTTGATTAAAGAAAAATGTACCCCCCCATTCCACCTGCTACTCTGGCAGCCTTTTATTTGATATGACAACAGAACCACCTGTCTGAGTTTCCTGTTTCATATTTTGCATAATAAATGATTTCGAGAGCACACCATCTGACGAGCTAGGATGGATGGTATTGGGGCAATCTAATTTCCATGCTTTGCTTTCTTTACACTTCAGCTCCCCAGGGCATACTTCGCATTATGTCCTGCAAAGTAACAGGGAATACATTGCAATCCCCACACTTGTTTTCCTCCTAATTCATTCACAGTAAGCAGCTTCAATCTTACCAATTATATCTTGTCAGGAGCTTTGAAAATACCCCTTTCACAGAGGAACTGTGCAGGAGTCACTGACAGTGCTATAAGAATTTTAGTTTTCAACCAGATTACTTTTCAAGTCAGAGAGGGAGAAGAAGAAAAATCTGTTTCATCCCAGTTTTACCTCCTTACTTACTCTGGTGAACATGAAACAAACATAGGCAAGGAATGGCAGGTCTTGGCACTTCTTCAATGTGCATAAAAAAGTGCACGTGCATGCGCACACGCACACACGCACACGCACACCGCACACACACGCACACACGCGCACACGCACGCACACGCACGCACACACACGCACACACCACACACACGCACACACACACATGCACTAACAAATGAGGATGAGAAAAGAGGAAGCACTGACCTAACCACTGAATCAGTAGACAATTAGAGTCTCACAAGAGTGGAGCCTGAGCTAGAAAGAAGAGATGAGGGGCTGGAGGTACAGCTCAGTGGGCTAAGTGCTTGCCGCTAAGCACTAGGGCCCTGAGTTCGATCCCCGGTCCCGGGGAAAAAAAAAAAAAAAAAAAAAAAGAAAGAAAGAGGAGATGAAAACCCAGGTGAAGTGACTCGTTTTGTGACTTGTTTGATGTGTACATCCTATTCGTGCTGAGGGTAAAGACTGTACTTACCACTTTTCTTTCTCCAAGACCCACACTTCTTGTTGCTGAATGTAGTTGGCTGTAATTAACATATATGGCTCCCTGATTCACCCACACTGAATCTCCTATCTGACAATTATCAAAGCTCCAGAACTGAAACCCTGAGCACTGCCAGTTATCACTAGGAACACTTATACCCCATGTACAACACTCATACCCATTTGAAGCAAGATTCCAATCATATCCCAGAAAAATGATCAAAGTAGATTTGAAGAACTGAAGACCTCTGAAAATATAATCATTATTAGGGCTGCAATGGAGGGCTATTTTTAAAAAAATCAAAATTTATTTTAAAATGATGTTTTAAAGGAAGCAATTGACCTGGGAGAGAAAATGACATAATCAACAATTTAAAACAAAGTTTAACTTCAGGTCAGTAAACTACTAGTGGAGGGATCTGTTGGCTAAAATCGTACCCTCAGGCGAGTCCCATTAGAGGTTACATTTCATGAGATAAGATGTTGGCTTGCTCTACCTTCTAGAGAAACATGTGGAGACCTGGTAGCCTGTGACTTTATGACATTCCTAGAGAACAGTGGATTTTGTCCCTCTCAGGAGCCAGTGGGGCACTACTAGATTTAGCATAATGCCTGCTTCCCATGGCTTAGAACGCAGAGGAGAAACTTACCTCTTCTGCCACTCACTAAAGTCTGAGGAAGCAACTCAAGATTAATTCATAGATGCAATATCATTTAAAAAGTGACTGGAACTGTACATCTGACAGTATCCCATTGTAACACCAAGGAGACCTAGCACAGTGGAGGAAAAGAACGTGTGAGAGCTATGGTACTTATAGCATAGCCCTGGAATGAAGCTTTAATTCCAAAGAGCAACTCCACGATGATTCCTCACCAATGCTCTTCACAAAGCAGTCTTTCTAGCAAGGTCCACGGACTAGGAGACATAAATTACTGATGCAATCTGAATCCTATTTCACTGCATAATCAGTCTAGGATGTAATCATGCTTTTGTTATCAACTTGATGCTTGTCAGTCACATCAAAGAATGTTTGTGGTGCTTCCTGATCACATTCTAGGTAATATATTTCAAGGGGCTTAATGCTTGGGGACTCCCCAGACCTTTTCATAGACCTCCAATGTAGTATCATTGGGTTTCAGCCCTTCCAGGGCTCATTCATTTCTGAGATGAAGAGTACAAAGTCTGGTTGCAGGGTTGGTTCTGGTTTGCAGTGCACATCAAGTATATGTTGGAGGCATGACATTTGCTGTTCTGCCAGGGGAATGGTAAATATAAAGTGAACCCAACAGGCTATAATCAATCATGCCAATGAAAGGTATTGAAACAAATGCTGGAGGATATATGATATACATTCACCACCTACCTGTATTTGGCATGACTAAGCGCCCCCCTAAGTGGCCAAAGACACCAGTTGTCCTCAATTCTGTTCTTGTGGCGAGGGATGACAAGTTTTGGATGTAGGGTGTTTTGTTTCTGGGATGCACTGTACTAAAGCCATGGTTGTTTCCATGGGGAAAGGTCCCCGAGTGGTTCTTGCCATGGTACTCGGCTCTCTCCGACACTCCCAGAGAAACCATGAAGGAGCTCTGGACTTTGACCTTGATGTCCGACAGAGGGTTGAAGAGAGAGGAGTCTGTCATGAGCTCCTTGTCCAGTGGGTCCTGTAGACAGATGGGGCCACTGTATGTGCGGCTTACTGTCAGGTCTGGCTGCATGGCAGGGTTCAGGAGCAGGGAGTTACCTGGTTAAAAAAAAACAAAAAACTGATCTGTCACTCAGACACTAAAAGACACCTCTGTTACCCTTTTAGAATTATCTCTGCTAACTGCAAAACCACCTGCGTGATTGCCAGCTGTCAGATCCGAGCCAGCACACTGGTTCCACCTTCCTGCCCTGAGCAAGGGGACTAGGCCTCAGAATCAGGAGGCCCCTCCTCTCCCATTTTTCTAAATGCCATGCACCAAAATCTCCCCCTTCTGAAGATTTTACATTTTGTCTTTCCCAAGTAAGTATTACTGGTACTCAGTCAGGTAACTAACTCCGGTGTCGCTGTGTATGAATGAGGTCATTCTAACTGGCAAAGAGAACCTAACAAAAGAATTGTTTTGCAATTCAGTTTGGAGCAAAAATAACATCTGTTCATTTTAAATGGCAAGCGATGACACAGTGCGGTGACTAGGTAATGCTGCTTACAGCAGAGCTTTGTTGGTTCCAGCATATTTCTTGTGGAATGTGGGGCACTTTCTGAAACCATGGAGGAAAGGATGTGTCTGCAGAACAAACGGGTCAAGGAACCTCATGAATTGCTCCATGTCTGAGTAGCTGATTTACTTGACTGTCACATATGTCACTATGAGAGGGAAGAAAGCACCACACTGGGACCAAGAGCAACTCAGATTCTACATGGGGAGTCGCTCAGACTCAGGTGCTTTCTGTCTCAAAACAAATGGGAAAAAAAAAAAAAACAATCTGTACAAAAATGTACGAAGTTGGACTTTGTCATCTGTTGGGGCTTACCAATGTTTTTACCAGTCAAGTACTAAAAAGAAACACTGTGACATTTTCTTGTGATGAAGTAATCTCATTTATTAGTAAACAACAAAATAACCCTCAGTCCCAAACCTCCCGCCCATATCAGTCCGTCAATGTGACATCTCAAATTGAAACCCAAACCACATTAAATGATTTTCCTTTGGGGCCTGACAAAAATGCTTAAAGTATGATATTTTTGAAAATGATACATGTAGCAATTCTAGGCCATATTGTATTAGCCGCTATTGTGTTTCCATTTTCATAATTTGCAGTGATGCCAGCAGGAAATCTATAACCCTGCCTTTTTCCACATCTTGTTTGGATGATCTAAGAATCCAGTCATAGAAAAGATGCACAAATGAGATGAAATAACACTGTAGATCTAAAGGCTCCTTGATGGTGCCTGAGGTTTTCATGCCTCGGGCTGCAGGGCCAAGACACAAGCACCGATGACAGTCTGTGCTTTTTAAAAGAGCCACAAGAACTCCTATAGGTCCTGACCTTGCTCTTATTTATGGTCTTCCAGACAAGAAGCGGGACTGGAGAGCCATCCCACAACTGAAAAGAAGTTTCATTGGAGATTTTCATCCCTAAGTCTCTTGGTTATCTGATCTCAAGTTTTTAACCTTCTGAGACTTAATTTTTGCCTACTCTTGAAAGGCCCTCTTCACTTATGGGAAGCCAAGAAGCAAAACTATTTCCTATATTTCAACAGCACAGACATGGACAATGCCTGAGTGAAGAAGGGTGAACATGTCAGAGTCTACAGTGCAGGAGTACTGGCAGCTACTTTGACAGAAGTCTGATCCGGGACAGTCATCAACTCTTGTTCTCTCAAATCTACTTATTGGAAATCAATTTTCAAGTCCATGGTCTACTCTAAACATGACATTTGTTCATATTCTGTCTCTGTGTCTCTCTGTCTCTGTTTGCCTCTGTCTCTCTCCGTAGTGCTAGGATGGAATTCAGGGCCTCCTGCATACTAGGCAAGTGCTCTACTGCTAAGTTACATCACCAGCCCATGCCCTTCTCTTTAACAGCCTTCCTATTTCCCTTCCTGGGGCCCTGGATATACTGCTGAAGATGGATCTCTAAGGTCTAGATGTCAAAGCCACCCACCATTGCTGCGAAGTACAGCATCACAACGAACAGAGGGAGAATAGCAGTTACCAAAGGATTTCCCTTCTCTTTCTAGTTCTGCGAGATTCTTGGCCAAAAATAAATGAAATGGTCTGGAAATTTGGGAAGGCAATATATTCTCTTAGAGATCGCCATGCACACATGTTCAGAGATGCACCTCCCTAAGGAGATGCAATCAAGCTCATATAAGCTAGTATGCCCCGGCCTGCTGCTTGGTGCTCTGTCCAGCATGCTGGCATACTATGCTAAGGTGAGAGGAAATTATCACCTTCCAGAACTACATTCATTGCATTTGTGACCACTCCCCATATGCTAAGGTCTTACCCACATTATTCTAGGTAATTTCATTCCCCTAAGAACACTCTGAGGTAGATATTACTATACTTACTTTATAGCTGTAAAAACTATGACTCCAGGATAATTGATTAAATAGTTTACCCAGAAGGTTTAGAATCAAAGCTAACGGTTTAGACTCAAAGCTAACTGACTTCAAAGCCTGTGCACTTACACATGATACCATCTCTCACACTACCTAATGTAGTTCCTCTGTTTTCAAGGGTTCATGACACTGACATCTTATTTGATGGAAATACATTTCTAGTTTCCTTTGTAGTATAAAACTCAGCTGTTCACTGGATTTACAACAAATTAAATCACATACGTTCAACCAGATACCCAAATCCAGCATAAGCACTGGTCCGGAAGGCCAGGCACTGAGGTACCCTGGGGGTAAATGGAGCCAGAGGAAACTCTTGTGTTCTCCTTGCTATCTCTCAGTTGTGTTTTCCTTTTATTTTCTAGCAGGTTTGGATTTCCATTTCACTGGCCTGTCTACTCAGCCAGTGAGATCTCTTTACCCGTGCCATAAGCATTACTGACTCACAGTAAATAGAAACAGGGAGCTAACATGGATGTTTAGGATCAGGTAGCAAACATCATCTCCTGAAGGGTGATGGTGCCGGTCTTTCTGAAATGAAAGCCATGAATGACTCATCCTCACCTTGCAGTCAGAAACAGATCTGGCTCATCTAAGAGAATTAAGCGATTCTGTGTTTTGAAAATGAGTATTGCTACAGTGTGACATGACAGATGCTGCTTCCCCGCTACCTAAGATTGCTTGGACCTGGTGACAGCTGAGAGTCATTTAGGCTGCAATTTCATTCTTTCCCTGGCTAAGTGGACCCTTCATATGTCTTTTGAAGTCTTTTTACTTATTTGAGATACAAGAAATCAAAATCTAATGTAATAAATACACCTGGGAGATTGTGACCTGGGACTTTGTCCTCAGCCTTGAAGTCAGTGTTTTAGTTAACTAAATTAAATATGGATCTTCAAACCAGTCTTCTTAAAAGAGAAAGTTGGATAATTTGAGATAAAATAACTCATTAGGCTCACTGTACATCAAAGATGAAATTGCCTCATTTAAAGTGCTGATAATGGTGACCTGCGAGTCACCTGCCCTTGTGGTAGCAAAGGACGTCAGCACACCGCCTGTTCACGCTTCAGTCTGTTGTGTAAGAACAATCTGGTAGCGGCTCCCAGTGCCCAGCGCTACCTTCACACAGGCCCCTAAGAACTCTGGGGTCTCTGTGCAAATGTAGTCACTGGTCCCGAGGATGAGGTGTTGGGGGACCTACGCCGCTGACCTTGACGGACTGTTTTGAAGTTGAAGGTCTGGAAGCCACCTGTCAATGCAGAAGAGTCAATGACGTCCACGCCATAGTCACTCTGGCTCCGTCTGTAAAGGGTGACGCCGATGACCAAGACTGCAACAGCAACGACTGCAGCGCCCAGGCCCGAATACAGAGCAATGTCACTGGCATTCTCGATGCCTGGAAGACACAAGACAATCCCTAAATGGCCAGCAAGGACATGGAAGCAGAGATCCATCCTGGGATACAAAATGAAATGCTATTTGATTTTTGGAGCTATTCTTCATAGAAAATGATACATGTAGCTAGCCATGAGTTGTACTTTCATTCACATAATAATCCTGTTTTTCAAATGCCTCATATAAATCAAAATGATGCAAGTCAAATACCTTAACTGCATTAAGGTAGCTTACCATGTAATAGACTCTTGCAGGGAATCAATTTTGTAAAGAACATAATATTTTTCTAGTAAAAAC
This sequence comes from Dinomys branickii, assembly GCA_004027595.1. NCBI lineage: Eukaryota > Metazoa > Chordata > Mammalia > Rodentia > Dinomyidae > Dinomys > Dinomys branickii. The sequence goes on along the minus strand of PVLD010009740.1, from coordinate 56,073 downwards.
AGACAACTCCTTAATGTACATATTTTAAGAAATCTTTTACCTTTAAAGTATATTTTATACTTTACTTTCATTGAAATAGGACAAGTTCACACAAATGACAAAGTGGGACGGCTCTGCTTGTCAATGACTGGGGCACATGCATTCGCAGACAGTGGTGTAGGGCAAGAAGTTAACCCATGGTCTATGAGTTGGGAGAAGACCAGAGCTCACAGATAGGAATTTTAGCTTTGACACAAGTCATTCAGATTCAGGGAAGATAGACAACCTCAGTTCAGGATGTATACGGTCATTGTCACACAGTGTTCCTTGTGGGTGTTGAAGGTCTTGGTCCCAGGGGCTCTTATGTCCATGGTAATTACTTTCTGGCCCCAGTTAGATACTAGACTCCAACACTGTACTGTGGGGAGGACTGGTCTCTCAGAGGGCACATGCTGTTTCTCCCATACCTCTCCTACTCCATCCTATCGAATGCATGGGCAAAGCAAAAATAAAAGCGTTAGTTTGAACTTAGAATGTAGGTGTCTCCCCACCCCCAGGATGTGCTACAGCTGCTTTTCAACTCTTTTCCAGATGTGCACTGGGTGTACCTTATCCCTGTCGCCAATTCATAATGGCTACTGCATTTTAGCTTAGTGGATTTATCTGAGAAAACATAATCCTAAAAGAGGTATAATCTCCGAAAGTGTGTGGAAATGGAAGGTGGCAAGAGCTGACTACATAATTAATCTTCCTGCAGATTATGCAGTAAGTTCACTTAATGGGTCCAAAAGTAATTACAATGTTGCCCTGTGTTGGGCTGAGAGGATAAAATAAACCCATCATATATTTGCCTTGTAATTTCATGCCACTTAAACTATGCATTCACCGCACCCTAATATGGTACTTATATTATCAAATAAGTAATACTAACCACACAGGTAAAGTGAATTTATTTTCAACAAAGTTAGTGGACTATAAAATAAGGTGCTACCAAATTAAAGGGTAAAGGAGGAAACCAAGCAGAACCAGCTCAGTAATAGGGCAGTAAACACATACAAATAAAATACAAGAGAAAGCACAACCATCCAAAAGAAGAGGTTCTGCAAGGTCAGAGATTAGATGTATTCAATAACCACAACACATGGTGAGACTCATTCAGACCTTGGCTCCAACTTCATGACCATCCAAAGGAGAGAGGAATGGGGTGGGGGCTAGCACTGTAACCAGCAGAGCCATGGGTACACTGACCAATACTCAACGCAGAATTCCCATCTGTCCACGTCCTCTGGAGGGAAGAAGGGGGCAGTCATCAGCCTACTTATGTTCCCAACCTCCCTTTACTTGGTGAAGTCCCTGGGAGAGAAGTATTAATCCCAGGGAAAAGAGAGGGCTCAGAACACAGCAGATATATCATGCCAGGGCACCAGGCAGTGAGGGTACTTTGGCTTTGGACCGATTACCTTCTCTTCCCTTCCTTCCAGTTCCTTGGTCACCACTGACTGATGACACTACCACCGTAAAAGGTGTCTCTAGGGAGAAGAACCTGCTCAGGAAATGAGCACAGACAGGAACAGCCTTTTGTGTCCTGAGCTGAGCATAGCTCCTCTCCTGCTGAGTTGACAAGGCAGAGACAAAGACACCCTTAGCTTCCCAGGTACTAAACTTCTGGTCCCACTGGGTCAGAAGCCAGAGGGATGACCAAGGCAAACGGCCCAAGCTGCAGATGAGTATTGCTGGGCAGGGACCTAACGAGACAAAACAGAGGAGCAGGCACATGCTGTCGTTGTTCCTTGCCTTCCCAGTTGGCCTTTGTGTGCCCACTCTTGAGCTCAGGTAACCAGAATTCTCTCTGTCCAGATACAAATCCCATCTTTAGTGAAGAATCCTACATATGACCTCAGAGCCAGTTACAGTGTTTGATATGGCTCAGTATTTTCCTCTCCTAGGAAAACTTGTCGAATTCATTAACTTAGGTCAAGAGAACAAAATACAAAATTATAAACTTTGCAAACGAGTAGAGGGACTTTGGGGTTAGGATGGCGAAAGAAGGGAGAAAAGCCAGTATGGGGCATGAGCTGTCCAGGAGGATTACTCTGACCCTGCTAGAGCCAAGAGCTGGGGAGAGAGACTCCCAGAGAAAGAACATCAACGTGGTACTGACTTTATAATAACAGTTTGTCTTGGGAATTCAAACCTCAGGATATAATAATTTCATTAATTTAACCAACATTTTTGAGGACCACCCAGGTAAAAGAAATGAGGATGCATGGAAGAAGTCACCAAGGCCTATATTCTCAGTCATTTATCCTCTAAAAGACAGAGAGGGCAAAGGCCCGAGTATTGCAGAAGCAGCTGCAGAGCTATTCACAAATACCCAAATCCACATTTTATATCTCCAGAGATTTAATCAGACGTCCTTACCCACAGAGCAAATTCTTCCAAAGTTGAATCACTGTGCTGCTTCCTTCTCTCTCTTCTTTTTTCTTTCTTCTTTTCTCTACCTGCTTATGCTTTGCCTCATTCCTTTTTCCTTTGTTTCCCCTCTGTCTTGTTGTTTGCTAAGCTTTCTAAGACCACAGAGTGGCTTTCCCTGTAAAAATTCCCATGTATTCATAAAAGTCACAGCAATTCCCTTCTGCGTGTTCAGAACTGGCTCCAGGAGGCCCTCAAGAATAGTTCCATATTTTCTATGCTGGCTTAATGGGAGAAGGGAGGAAGGTGTGTGAGTGTGTGTGTGTGTGTGTGTGTGTGTGTGTGTGTGTGTGTGTTCATGCGCGCACTGATGATCACAGGTGTACTGGGATAGTATCTGCAGAATCATCGCACATGTGTGTATGTGTGTGTGCAAGCACACGTTTGCCTTGTACTAGGATACTGGACTGCCTGAGGAAGTCCTGCCAGGACAGTCCAGTCCTGCCATTCATTCTCAGGAAAATTGCTTCAGCAACCATGATTGCAAGGCACAGTCACTTCCTGGGGCTTGATAGCTTTCTTCACATCCTCTCCTGTGCTTCTGATTTCAGCCTATGGCTACACTGTTACCCCAAATTCAATTGTGACCAATTTACCTGCTAGGTGGATGCCTGACTGCAACAGGAGCTGGGTAGTGGTCAGGGTAATCTGCCCTGTGTGCCCTGCTAGGCATCCAAGCCGTATCTGTGTCTATGTGTCTGGAGCCTGCCCATATTCCCTCTCCCTCACAGTGACTCTGTCCCGGCCAGTTCAGCCATCACCACCAATCTGTGGGATTTCAAATTCTGTGGACATTGCTTGGAATTCTAACATCTCAGTTTGGTTCGCCCTTTTTATTATTAATTATTGGAATGGCAGCAAGTTGGTCTCTCTAACTGCTTTCAACTCTTCATGAGCAGTACTAGCTCTATAATTTCCCACAGAACATTTCAAATCATTGCAGACAACTATTCATTGACTGCTTGCCTAGCCGCCAACTGGGAGGAGAGAAATTTTAAAGAAACTAGTCTCCACTTTATTTTTGATGCTGTGCAGTAAGAATTCCATCATCATTTCCATTCGCACCCATAGGCTTATCGCTATCCACTCCCCTCCCAACACAGTGTTACTGGTTTATTTGCTCCAAGTGATTTGGAACAAAAGCACTGAAAGACAAGGCTGTTCCTTTTGTGGGTGCGGGACACTTTTCCCTGACTTTATTTCATAAATAAGGCTTTCTGTATCAATTATGTTACTGATGTCTTTCTTGCCTTCTTCCTGTCTATTTTCCTTTATTCAAGAGTTACAAAAGCTTAAGGCAAAGCTTGCAAGGATTCCACATGTGGTAGAAAAAGGCTGTTGAATACAATCCACAGGTATAAACAAGAGGAACTGAAAAAGTAAACCAGAAGAACTGATTGAAAAATCTCTTGTATTCCAAATTACTCAGCAACTACTGAGGAATGTGCTCCCTGCTGGGCAGAGTGTGGATCATCTGCAGAAAAGGCTTCAAAGAGGAACAGAGAGCTGCAAACTGGGACCCCAGGGAGAAAATGTTTATGGGCTCATTTGGCTGGGAAATAGAGAGTTGTAAAGTAACTTCTTCGGAATCTGAATGCATAGCAGGTTGTTACAAGAACAGAATACACCCCCAGTAGGTATTCAGTGACCATGTATTTATAAGGAAGCTAGTAACCAACACTTTGCCATCTCTAGCAGGGACTGAAAAGGAGGACCTGGCCTTTTATTACAGCAGTTGGGACTCCAGTTAGATATTAAAATGACCTTTCCCACAATGAGGGTCGCTAAAAAGCTCAACTGTATCTCTGAGGGAGACTGTGCATTCTTTCAGAAACTCTCTAAAAACCACCATGACTTCATAATAGTTTTCAATTATTTTATTTTAGCGTTTTGGTCAGAGTTGGTGAGAAGGACAAAATGACTTTTCCAAGCCCCTTTGAATTTCATAGTTCCAGAAAAGGATATTAACAAGTTTGATGGCTTTATGAATTATAATCACCTCCAGCCTCTTATAATAACCAGTGTCCCCAAAAGACTCCAGCAAAGACCTATTTACTTGATTTGCCTTCCTCAGTTTACATGACTCCCAAGTGCAGGACATATTACTGCTTCTTATTAATGGAACTTTAACTCAATTCCCATGTTATGAACTTAGCATACATCAGATTGGAACTTACTTTTCAGGACTCAAATAAGCTATAGAGAATTATCAAAGGAGCACAGTGAGTACATCCAAAGCTTTCGGCTTTATCACCAACTAGGGGTTGTGGAATGACTACTGCTTCCACTGCAGGACAAAAATGCAAACAAACTTGCACTGGTATATGTAAGAGGCACAGGGTTGCAAAGGAATCCATGTGATAAATACTCATAAAGAGTGGCCTGTAAGAGGCAAATCAGTGGAAGGCTGGAAAGTCAACTACTGAGCTGAAGGCCAGGCAATAGCTCTCCAGGAAGCGCCCTCAGTATAGGCAGGACTGCTAATAAAAAGAAATTCACCTAAGTATTCTTTTGTGTGCTAAAATATGACATCGCCAAAGTTATTGTTAGTTTGTTTATGTCTGCTACCATCCAGAAGCAATACGTTTTTCTCTTAACTCATCAGAAAATAGCCATGGTCAACCATAGTAAGCAGTTCCACTTATATCTGCCATCCTGAGAAGCTCATAATGCTTTAGTGCATCAACATCTCTGTCTTTTTGACTTTTCCCCTTTGGAAATCTCAAGATTGCTATTGCAGTTGCTGTTTCTTTATTGTAATTGATGACATCAGCCAAATCTTAAATATGTACCAAGCATTGTTTAATTAACCTGGCATCATTCTAGAACTTTATACCTACTACTATCATCTACTTCTGACAAACTATAAAAATGTCCTTATTTAGATGTGTAAACTAAGGCAAGAACATTACTTGTCTTACCCAAAGCCTTGACTGTCAAGGGCCAGAGCCAGCAAAACATCCACAACAGTCTGGTGCCAGAAGAGTCCTTGTGATCACCACCTATGCAGCTATTAACCAATCTTCCTCAGCAGCTGCCTGATTGCCCGGCCGTAAAAAGAGTAACTCAGTAATCAGCACTAACTTTATCCATGGTTCTGTGTGTGACTGTAGTTTCAGCTTCTGTTTACAGACAATGACAGACGTTTGGTGTGTTAGTCACTTTCTCTAGACTTCATAATTTAAAAACAGGGGCCAGGGTTATAGCTTAGCCTCACAAGCACCTGCCTGGCAAGTGCAAGGTCCTGAGTTTGAATCCCAGTACCAAAAAAAATTCATAATTAGAAAAGATCAAAGTTAGAATCTGAACATGCACCCTTGTTAGTCCCAAAGGGCTTCACCGTCTCATTCTGTTGTTTCCTCGCCTCTCTGCTCTTTCCACACCTGTATGCACGCCAGCTCCCCTTGCTGATGGAAGTCACAAACCGTCCTTGCTGATTTCACCAAAACTCTGACTCTGTGCCTCCTTTGCTTCTCATTTGGTATTTTATTCCCACCCCATGACCAAATAACACCTTTCATCAGCACAAGTACTTGATGTTCTGCCGCTGGAAAGGCGGAAAGCATTCTAGGTCAGTTTGCTCCCCCACAACTCCGAACTACTCTGTGCCTTCGGAAGGCTTTTTCCTTTTCTTCTCTATGGTTCCTGAACAGCCACCCCTCCTGTGTCAGGTGTCCTCTGATCCAGCTCTCTGCTGCCTCCACAGGGACATGGTCTTTCTGTTACTCTCTTTTGGCCCCACATTTTAAAAAATCTCCTCCGCAACTGAGCCTTTCCTTCTGCCTGCAAACGTGGTCTGGTGGCTCTCATGATCTATCCCCTGCTCCTTGCCTCGTCTTACTCACACTCTGATCAACTTCTTCAAGATGAAGTCTCTTCTACCTTAACACCCGCTGACTCCTTAGCTCTTCGTCTATGAGACATGTAAGCATTTTTAAAACATTAAACATCTCCTAATCTTTTAATACCTGTTCCCAATACCTCCAACCAGTTAACTCTTATCACTGTTAAAAAGAAAAATAGAAACAACACAGACAGGATTAGAAGATGCTTTAGGAAGTGTAAAAATGTCATCCTAGACAAAGAAAAATACTATCCCTCCAATTACCACTTTTACCGTGATTGACCACTTGAAAGTACCTTGTAAGTCCTATCATGAAAAAACTGCAAATGTCCATTTTTCTTTTTCCTTCTTTACCCTGAGGATCTACATTATACTTCCTTTCAGATGTACTAGATCACTTCTCATCAGAAAATACACGTGGAATGCTTTGTGATAATTTATGTAATGGGTTCCTTTGTTTTATCATATGATTTCTCTTATCCTTTAAAGTATGCTTTGCCTAAAGCCATGCTACCTCTTGAAGGTGACTTACAACTGAAGCTTTTTCCTCATCCTGTAGCAATAGAAAGGAGCAGCCAACCGTCCTTTTAGAAGCACAGATCCTTCACCCTGTTGCTTGTTTTTTGAATCATAATCTTGTTATGTAGCTCAAAATGGCCTTGAGCTTGCTGCGTTGCCTCAGCCTCCGGAGTGCTGGAATTCCGGGCTGTACTAGAAGGTTCGGTTTCTCCTCCAACTTGCTTCTCTGATCTGCTCTTTACTTGCTGTTAGTAATTAGCCTTAATTCTCCTAGTTCTAAGTATAGGCTTAAAGTTCACTTCTTGACTCTTTTCCCTTCCTCTGCTCTCCTCTGGTTGGGTAATCCTTCACCCGCCGACAGTGCCAAGTATTCACTGGCCCCTGCCCAGCCTCAGATGAACTCTCCTGTCTCATCTCATCTCTGAAGATCTGATCCTGTATTTCCTTTCTGCTTGCTGGACAAAATCATGAGCACCATGGGCTAACCTCTCAGATCTGTTGTGTTATTTCTGGATTGCCCATTCTTACTTCTCTAGATCTTTTCTCTTCCTAAACCCTCTTTTGCTGGTACTGAGGCCACCAGTGACCAGGACTGTGGTTGAAGAATTATGCTTGATTTTATTTCACTGCATCTCCACCCAAAGCACTAATAGCCCTCACTGACTGTATCAAAGACAACCCAGATGCCCACACTGAAGTCTCTTCTGCCCAGTTCCCCATATTACTAGGCTTTGATTCCTGTGGACCACCACATATATGCAAATGCAAAACAGTTCTTGGTTCGCTATCTGCCGTCAATTAGCTAGTATGTACTGTGCCCATCCCTGGCAGACATTATATCTTACCGCTCAAGACGTTTTATGTTATATACCACCTTATATCTCAACTCCTCGTACCCATTGCTTAGCTATATGGACACTAGTCTCTGTCCAAATCTATAGACTTTGCTTTTATTTCCTCCAAATTTTCACTCATACAGAAAGTCTGATATCTGGCTTAGTTTTAATTGTTCTTCTAAGGCAGGCAATCAAGCACATCTATTTTATAAAGTATATCTTGACAGCAAAAATTCATATGTGTTTAAGTCTTCTTAGTAATGTTGACAGCCTTAGAGAATAAAAATATTGAAACACATATCTACATTCCTAGCTCAACAATGAATAATTTAGCATAAGTACTTCTTATGTAATACAAGCATTTGTGCTATATTTACACTGAAAATTGTTCAATTCAGTATTTACCTGAAATTCAAGTACAGCTAGAGGTCCTACACGTTACCTGGCATTTTCACCTTTCAGCTTCCAAAGAGCTATTCTTTCCTCTGTTAAGCAGGGATGTGGGTTGAAATAAGGACCAGAATCCAAGAGAGTGGAATTTGAACTCTAGCCTTTGAGAAAATTACTTCACTTTACTTAATTTTTCTCTTCTAAGCACTAAAGATATAAACTCTCTAAACTGTGAGTTCTAATGAATTAGGGAGCTGGAGCTTGTGAATTCGTATTTGTAGCAAGTAACCCGGTTTATTTGAATGCCAAAGAAGTCACTTCTGAGGTATTTTCTGAGCAAAATGCCACTATGTCCATTAAGGACAGAGTCACTTCAATCATTGAAAATGGCACAAAAAAGGTATCCACTTATGATGAGCTAAAAATTAGGTAATAAAAAAATGGAAAATCATAAAATTACAAATGGTGCACATATATAAGGGTTGAACTGATTTACAGGAAAAAAGATTCTGAGGGACAAAACAAAATATGCAATTTGTGGGAAGTACTGTACTTATGTATTTGAAAATAGCCAGCAGGAGATGAGGAAAAATGATGGACATCACAAGGGAAAAGTGCTTTAGGGAGTGGCTAGAAGATTAGCATTAGCGCCAATAGCTTAATGTGAGTTTAGAAAGGCCTGGAATCCTGTTGAGAACTGAAAGGAATGGTCCACAGTAAAGTGGGCCGAAGGACCTTTTCAAGTTTGCACTGCCAGGGAGGCCATGTCCAAGGGTCAAGCCCAGATGCTGCATCTTCTAAGAAGCTCTGTTCCTGGCAGAGATCACAAAGGATGGGGATCAACATTATTCCACTATCTGTAAAAGGAACAAATGCAGGGTGGATTTTCTTCAGTGAGAAAAAGAGCATACCTATTTTTCAGACATTAGGGAGATATTCAGACCATTCTTTGGCAAAAGTGGCTTCAGGTTTTGAGCTTTATCCTAGTGCCTGGTATACATGAGTATTCAAAATTGTTCCCTTACTTCCTCTTTTCTTAAATCATTTGTTCCTATCTTGTATTGAAATAGCAAGGAGAGTACATTCTTTATTTTTCCTTTGCATTTCACTGAGATGTCATTATTTATATAGGGAAAGTGCACATTAAGTTTCTATGACATGAATGAATAAAAGTGATTATATATGAGGTGTGACCAAAATACACAGTGAATATTGAACTAACAAAATTGATTGAAAAAATCCTAGAAAAAAGACATGATTGCCATGAATCCCTCTCAAAAAATCTTCCTCACTTTGGATACATTCCTCCCATTATTCCTGCCAATTTCTGAAGCAGTTCTGGAAGTGTTCTTTCATCAGTACCTTTATAAGGTGTGGCGAAAACTGGTGAATGTTGTGGCAAGTGCCATTCAATGAGAAGACAGACTCATAAAAAAATTACAGTGTGTTCTCATCTACTCACTGACCAGACCTGGCACTGTGTGGCATCTGGCTTTTTCCCAAAGTCAAAATGACCACTAAAGGGAAATATTTTAAATTAATTCAGGACATTGAGGCAGACATGAGAGCAAAACTAAAGATGTGCATGAAAGAGTTTCCACAACTATGGGAAGAATAATGGGGTAAGTGTCTTCAAAGAAAGGGGGTATTCTGAGGGTGATCAATAGCAATGTGTCTATAACTGTAACCTATTTTTAGAAATTTAAAGTCACTGTTTATTTTGATCAGAAAATTCTTGCTTTATCACTTTAACTGTAAAAGGCCCAGTAAGAAGTTACAAAGATTTATGAACATAACAAGTATTCATTGACCATCTATAGACTAGGCTCTGTGGTAAATGCATGAGGTAAAATGATGAAAAAGACTTTATAGTAAATGCCAAATGCCATGTCTGACTGGGGATTCCAAACAGTATGAAGGCAGTCAAAGCATAAAAGAGAAATAGGGGAACAGTTTGATCCTGAGAAGTTACAGGAGTAACTCACCCAGACTTGGGTGGCAGGGGGCTCCAGGCTTGCCAAAGTGACACTTAAATAAAATCTGAAGGAAGAATCAATAACCAGATTCAGGGGTAGGTGCAAGAAAAAACCTTTTAGGCAGAAGTGAAAGGATGGATGACAAACGCAATGAATGACAAATTCCCAAGATTTAGAGAACTAAGAAGCTTTGCTTGGCTGAAGAGGATACAGTGATGAGATCTATGAAGGAAAGTACTTCGTGGTTAAGCTGACCAAGAGAACAGGATACTATCAGGAGAGGCAAGCTGCGTCCACATCATATACAGTAAGGACTCTGGACTTCATCCTAAGCACAAAGATGAACTCCTAAGAGACAAAAAGGTCATGTGATTAGAATTTAGGTTTTAGAAAAATCAGATAAATTGCTGCAGGACAAGACTGGGTACAGGGAGATGGCTGTATGAGTTCCGGCTCGGGTAATGGCCTGAAGTTTTAAACTTCTCTTTAGAAAGGATTTTTCTGGATTTTCTCTTACTGGTGTGGTAATGATTTTCTTTCTCCCTCATAGTGACTTCTGCTCTCCTCTATATGCCAGCGTTAGGGCCCTGCAGGGTGCTCTCCAGAGATCTTCTTCGTTATTCACACTCATTATCCAGTGATCTCATCTAACCTAGTAGTTTTAAATATTATCCAGACACTGACAAGCTCCAAATTTATGTCACTAGCTAGCCCAGTCCTCTGCCCCCCAGACTCCTATATTCAACTGCCTCCTCAACCTTTCCATTTAGAGGTTTAATAGGTCTCTCGGACTGAATGCTTGATTCTGCCTCCGGATTTGCTATATCAAGGTTTCCTGATGGCAGGGCTAGCCTTCCTGTTGCATAGTCAAATATCTGAAATCACTTGAAATATTGTTTTGTCTCCTACTTAACACCCAGTCTATTAGCAAATCCTTCTGCATCTTCAGAGTATCAGACCTTTTTTTTTTTTTTTTTAAGCAATTCTTCCTGCTACTATTTGGCCCAAGCTCCAATCATTTTAAACTAGATTATTCTAGCAGACTAGATATTATACCATATTATTGTCACAATAGATTATTGTAACAAATCCCCTTGCTTCTATATTGGTTCTCCATAGGTTTATGCTCAACAGGGCAGTCTGTCCTTCAGAATGTTAGATCCTGTCACTCTGAATAAAGACCTCCAAATCTTCCCCTTTCTCAGAGGAAAGACAAAACCCTTAGCTTGACTTGTGACACCCCATGGCACGTACTCCTACCCACTTCTCTGCCCTTAGCTCCCACTGTGCTTACTCCTGGCTCTCTGTCCCAAGTATCCTGGCCTCCTTTAATGTCCTCAGACTTTGAGGAAGCTCCTGTCACATAAACTTTGCACCCTGCTATTTCCCTTGCCTTGAATACTTGTTCCCCAGATACCCAGAGTTTCACTTGTTTCCTGTTTTCCTAGGTCCCTTTTCAAATGTAATTTTAATAGACACCATCTCTGAACATCTTACACCAAAAAAGCAACCCCTCCGCCTTCCCTAAACCCCAACCCTATTGCATCTGTCCGTACCATGCTTTATACCATCGCCACAGCACTCAGGGCTGTGCGTGTTCTGCTTTGTCTATTTGTCCCACCTCCCCTCGCTGACAGCTTGAGCCTTAGGAAAGCAGGACTTGTGTGTGCTGAGGGCTGGTGTTCCATGGCCCTGAACATCTCTTAACATACAGTAAGCACACAGTACATAACTTGAGTGAACACAGGGAAGGATTTCAGCACAGCGCAGATGGAGAGAAGCAGATGCACTTGTGATCTTTTCTGGTTGAATGACCAGATTGTGATAATTTGTTAGGTACTGAGCAGAAGGCAGATGAAGACAGGGGAGTAGGGGGCTATCATGTTTCTGACCTAAACCAACCAAGCTGATGGTCAACCATTCACTGAAATAGCGAAGTTGGGGAGAATAGATTAGTGATAAGGACAGAGCAGCATAAATTCAACTGTGAAGTTCAGATCAAGGTTACGGGAACATATTCAACCAAAGAAGTCCTTGAGGTAGTGGACTCTGGAACTATTAGTTGGATCCATGCTGAGCATTCATCTCTGCTAGCTACAGAATAACTATGTGGGGAGGAGATGAGGAGAGAACACACAGAGCTGAGTTATTTTTAAGAGGAAAGCTCAGTCCTGCTAGCTCACCCCTCAGATGAACATGGCCAATCAGCCACCCCTCAGGAGCACTCGGCCCCAATAGGAAACCACAGTCTCCAAGCTACCGAGTCTCATTGTCTGATCGGAACCATTTTTCAGTCTGACTCTGGGGGCTCCTGTTTGCCATTCACAACCTACTATATTTTACTGCACCTCCTGACATTGTTACACAACATTTATTGAAAGCACATTTGATGGTAATGAAGTTTCTATTAACTATGATTAAATCTCATAAAGCACCTGAAGATAATTTAAGATGTGCAGAAGCAGAAAATGAAACATTCAGTTTAGTACATTAGGAAACGTAACTGATTAAATTATCTCATTTACAATAAGTGCTTTCACGAGCTATGCAGTGCACACATTTCCCCCAGTTTGTCATTAGGACTGGCAACAGATATCTCAAGGCTTCACTTTCTGTTTTGCACCTTCCTACAACTCAGACCTGGGTCCTCTGCCCGCCTGGTTCTGGAAGATCGTGCGTAGTGCTCTGAGCCAGGTTTCTCATCCACCAGGCTTGGCGGAGGATCATGGGTGCAGCTATACGTAGGAGCAGGTTGTTTCTCAATTATCTTCATAATAGCCTTTGATTTTGCATCAGTGATGATTCATATAGACTTAAACTAAGCCCCACTTTGACAGAACTGCAGCCTGAATTTGTATAATGCACTCCTAACCATGCAGCTTACAGAACCCCGATTGGATTCCTTTGGGAGCCTTGTGCAATCACATTGATTCTGTTAAGGTTTTATTTTTAGGGAAATCACAAATTAAAACAGTTTAAGCGATTCTGTTGCAGTATCCAGCAATTAAGCATGGTGCTCAGAAGCGAAAACCCCAAGTAAAAACTAATTCAGGAGTCCCTAAGGACCAGAAATAGCTTCTGTGGGGTTTATGGCTTGAAGTACAGATGTAACCAAATTAGAATGGCACAGGACTCACAAACTAAGCGTGAAATTAATTTTAAAAACACACACATGCATTTCTAAGTAACCCTCACACTGGCGGCCAAATGGCCACCCATGATCTTGCTTTTGCTACATGCCAGAACCAGCTGATGGCCTGTACATGGGACCACACAGGGCCAGGTGCCCACACACTCCCCTGACCCAGGGGACACAGACATAAGCCAAATGTTCAGTGACCTATTTCTTTTTCTTTCTTCAACACACACACCCCTCACACAGAGCCCGGTTCCCCCAACCTCCATTTTACTAAAAGTTAAAAATCAATCATGCTGATCCTTAGGGATCAAAGATTTTGTTCAAAGCAGCTGACAGGAGAGAAAGAAGAAAGTATTTTTGTTGTTTTACAAAATTCTTAGATTCTGCAAGTAATGGCATCATTGTTTTCTGATGCAGCAGAAGGCAAGGTGAACAGGATGGGTTTTCTAAATATTGCTCATACGCCTCCTGATGCCTGCCCCAAGACGCCCATTTCTATCTCTCCTCACATGGTCTTAATTCTTTCAAAGAAGTTAGCTAATAAATGCTATTAGCTCTCCCAAGCACTTTGAATTTTAATGTCCTTGGATTTTAAAGATCAAAAGTCATTCATTTTACCCTAAAATGAGAGCAGCTGGGCGGTGACATCTTTCACAAGCCTTCCAAACCAAACCAGCCGAGCAGCTGCCACCTCTCCTAGAGATAACAGCTGTACTGCTGATGCCTTACGTGTGGAGGTACCTTACGTCTGAGTGGATATTAACCGACAGAGTCTTAGCAATAACCCCCACTGGGGATTCTAATTCAATTTATCTGAGATAGGGTATATTTAATGAGTTGACACCATATCCCAAGGTTTTGATACATGTGGTTTCTGATCCACTTCTTTTTTCCTGGTGCTGGGGATTGACCCAGGACTTTGCACTGAGCTACATGTGTGTGTGTGTGTGTGTGTGTGTGTGTGTGTATTTTATATATGTGTGTGTGTGTGTGTATAGATATATATAGATAGATAGATATAGATATATAATATTTTTTGAAACAAAGTCATGCTAAATTGCCAAGTTGGCCAGGCTGGGTTTGAACTTGGATCTGCCTGCCTCACTCTCTTAGACTGCTAGGATTATAGGCACACATCATTATGCTTGGCTTTTGATCTACTTTTGAAGGATACTTTTCTAAGATAGTGGCTTTCAGCTTAAATAACACACTGGACTCACTCGGCAGCTTTGAAAAAATAGGGATTCCTGAGTTCTAGTGCCCTTCACTGCAAATTTTGATTTCACTGATACAATTTGGGATTTCAAAAATGCCTCTAGGTGATTCTAAAGTAGTCAAAACTGAGGACCATAGGGTCAGATGTAAAGCTGCTAATTATTTAAGTCATGTTCCTTTCTCCAAATCTACCGGATGCAGAAGGGGAAAGAATGCCAACTCCTCTTCAGTAAGCAAACGAGCCTGCATCTGGGGAGCATGAGCGAGCACCAACATCAGCTCCTAATGATCCCACTGTGGAATTCTGGCTCCTAATCTCCCCAGTTGCCATGGAGCCCATGGCAGGTGGGATTCTGGGTTTGCTTCTACAGCTCTGCTTCCTCCTCTTCCTCCTCTGCCTCCTGCTGTTCCTTCTCCGTGGAGTTGCTAGGAGTGACGCTTTTGCCCAAAGCCTGCTCTTGTGAAAGTGTGTGCTGACAAATATTTATTAATTTTAATGCTATAAATCTCCAGAAAGAAGAATCCTAGATGACATTTGCAGAGCAGTGGACTTGTAGGCAGAAAGAATAAAGAAGAGAGATTTACTCTTGCTCTGAGGGAGGGGAGAGGTGTGCATATTTCTTTTTGATTTAAACCTCCGATAGGAGACTCCAAACTGAATGCGAAGCTCCCACAGTGCTGGCTCTTTCATAGGAGCTTCATTTCTGCTCGGTTCCTAAACAAATACAACAGTAATGCGGCAAATGTGAGAATAAATTATATTCACAAGAGGAAAAATAACTTACTTTGGGGTTTTATGTCATGAAGAGGTTTTTTATCTAAAAGAAAGAAAGAGAAAAAGAAAGTTGCATTTAATAAATTTACATGGAGCAGATATATTTCCTATATCACTTTATATCTACCTCTATAAATGTTACATTTTTCTACTTTTTTGCAGATAATGTGGAATCTGCTGTCCATATTTTTCTTTCTAACCTTTTATTTCCTTCTTTTTACATGTTTTTCTAAGATGATTACTTTAAAAAATTTATTGTCCCTCAGGTTCACTAGTGTTTTTCTCTGTGGCCGGTGTAAGATCTTCTCAGTATGATGAGAACGGTGAGCTTGCTCCCTATGCCTTTTTTATAGACAGCAAGAAGCCTGCCCAGGTAAGAGATGCAATTTCACTATGTATGATGATAGCAAAGGGAAGCACGGAATAAAGATTGAAAGGGAGCCTGCACTGGCTTGCCGAAAGCGTGGATGGTACAGAGCGCTACAGTCTGCCTCTGTATCCAGTCTCCGGGGCTCGGGGCGCTGCTAGGGTCTCCATCATCTGTTAAAAATCTGTCCTGTCTCCCTCAGCAGATAATGAGTCAGTTTATAACCACAGTATTTGGCAGAGCACAGACAGGATTCAGGAAGAGAAGACACAGGGCAGGACTCAGAGTCAGAGCGCGGCATGGCCATTTTTTGTCATTTCTCCCCAGTGGCCTCCATCCTCTCTCCTGTCCCATCTCCCGGCACCAGTAATTGAATCTTGCATACCGACTCCACTGAGACGCGGTCCTGTCGCTTATTTGGTGTTACAGCACAGTACCTCTGCTCCCTCCTCCCCTCCTCTGGTCCTGTCTCACATGAACACAGTGGTTAACAGAAACCACTACCCTTCCGACACAGAGCCAACATTCTAGAGAACAGCATGGCGTTTTCCCCTATCATCGTCCCTCTCTAGGGTGTAGATGCATCACTGGAGAAAGGCAAGGACAGAGGCTGCTGTTGATGATACAGTGGCAGAGGGCATTGCAAGATCACCTTCCACGAACCCCTGCTCTGGGTGCCTGGAGGTTAGCTCCAGGAGTGAGACTGTCATTTTGGATTATGTTTTTAACTGAATGAACTCTAGCATACTTCCCACTGAGAGCTCCACGAATACATTCCAGCTAACTGCACTGGAACCTTCCCAGGCAGATAGATGTATGGAGTTTTTCTACCTTAACCTATGCCTACATCTAATGCTGATTTTGACAGGAAAACTCTCATGATATATAAACGCAGTGTCCTTTAAATACAGCTATTGTGTGTTTTGCCCTCTAATTGGTTATAGAAGTAGCTGTTACAAGTTGTGCACAAATCACACATTTGCAAATGAATCATGTTTTAAAGAAAAAATGGGAGGGGGAAGTGAGATGATGAAATGTACTATTTCGCAAATCTTTCTTTAAATGAAAAATCCCCCATTAAAGACAATAATCTGTTTAAATTAGTATGATCATGCCAGGTTTTAAAACAAAACACTCGCATTCTCCTTACTGCACAGATTCAGCACCTCTAGATTTCCCCAGAGCAGGTGGCTCCTGCAGAAGTCCAGATGCTAATGAGATGACTCTGGTGGGTTTAAGCTAACTTCAGTTTTGCTTATTGCAGGGTGTCTGAAAGCAGTTGGCCGGGGTGCAGCAGTGCTGGCGGCCAAGCTCAGACGTCAGAGGGTGATGCATTGCTGCCACTACTCAAGAAGACTTGCTGAACATCTGTCTGGAACTCTGGCTGAGCTTGACAGTATTTTCTTCCTTCTGAGCCACAGGAATGGAGATTATGCCAGGTAGCAAAATAAAACTGAATTTAAAACAGGTGGAAAATGTAATGACTCCCCGAAAAATTTCAAATATAGCCTGGTAAAAAAAACCCCAAAAAACCAAACCCCCCAAAGCCAAAGAACAAACTAGGGTTGCAGAGTGCTGCTGGGTACATCTCTGAAAGAGGAAATGGGGAACAGGGTTGAGGTGCTCAGGCCTAAGGCCCACAAAGGAACATGGGAGGGGCATATCCTAATGCTACGGTTACTAGCAAAGCGGTAATGTGCAACTAGTGCAGACCCTCAGCCGTAGAAGTTGATCAAAATCTTGAATCTACATTCTTCCTGTGTAACCTCAGTGTTCTCTACAGTAAAATGGAAACAAAATACCCTTCCAGGTTGGTACTGAGAATTAAGCATGACAAATGCAAAGCCATGCAGCATGAGGCTAACACATCTGCCTTCAATAAATGTAATGTTAGCTAATAATATCATTCCAGTAGCTGATAATAGCCAGGATGACTATTACGAACATCATTCATTCAGAGTGAAAAGTGCCTATTTGTGCTACTGCTTAGACAGAAGTCATAACCCCAAATCAAAAATTCTATTGAATTTGGAGATACTTAAATGAAAGTCACACTTGTTTTTTGGACTTGGCCAAAGTTCAGTTTCCTCACATGTAAAAAGAAGGGCAGACACTACAGGCTGCTAGGAGTCCCCTGCCCTCCCGCTGTCAATCTGCAGGACAGAAGCCAGATGTGCCCCCGAGCACACTTATTCTAAATGATGCCCTGAAGCAGAGCGAAAGGGCTCCTGCACCAAGCTAATTCTTCCTGGGGAAGCCCAGCAAGTCTTGTGCATCAAGCAGCCAACTCTTACGGAAAAAGTTGGGTGCCTCTGGGGCCCAAAAGAGCTCTAGTGCCCCGACATCAGCATCAAATCTGGATTTTTCTGTCCAGTACTTTAATGAAAGAAGATAACCTTGACAGTAAGCTGCAACACTGAGCATTTTCCCAACCAGAATGTCCGATCTGACATCTGTTTACTGTGCGCACAGGGAGGACCACACGCTGACCCTGCTATGTAAGAACTGCCCACTCCACTCAGCATTCTGTCATTGTGTTTGCATAATCATTTCCTCACAGGGCTCAGGGCCACGCAACAGTTTGGCCTTGGTCAACCAATTCCTCTCCACTTTAATTTTACCTCTTTTCAAAGGGCATATTCAAATGACCCCTTAGGAAATTAATCCATTAGGGCTGCGGTTCTTAATGTTGGCGACACACCAGCATCACCTGGGGAGCTTTCAAAATAAACGCGCTCGCCTGGGCCCCACTCCAGGAGATCCTGATTAATTGGGTTTTGTGTTTTTGTGATTATTGCCACTTCCTGGCAACACGTCCAGGACTCTGCGTGGTCCATCATAGTCTCTGCCTCTCTAAGAGGCCTGGGGGTATCTATGGTTCACAGGTAGGCCCAGGAGGGTCCCTTTGTATCTTGTTGGCAGAGAAATGTTGCAATTTAGAGCTTGTGGCAGTTGAGCTGTGGTTCTATTTTATATACTGAGATGTACCTTTAGGGTGAAGAAAAATTGGTAAGTGTAAATTAGTTGTAGTCTTTGGGTAACTACAAGTCAAAGATTCAAATGTGCTCTTTAATAGTATTTTAGATTGTCATATTTTCTTTTAGATAACTTTTGTTATTTACAGAGCTACTAAGCAGTCATTTCCTCCGAAATAAGTATAGACAAGCATAAGGGAAAGAAAAAACCCAATATATAGAAATTCACCACCCAAACCATTGTTAGTATTTAGTCAAACACATATCTAGGTTTTTTACATATATACACACACACACACACACAAACGTATATATGCAATTAAATATACATGTATATCCTAATATTGAAATATTAATATGAAACCACATGACATTGCCAGCTATTTGTCATTTCTAGCAACACAAACATACAACTATCTTTTATATATTGTCCCTGGGCCTGCTTTTGTTATTTCTCACTGCAGTGCAAACACCCCTTTGTGTCAGCCTGCGTGTGGGAACACGTGCATCTAGGTGCACATGCAGAAAAAGGAGGAGATGTGTGAAGGAAAGGAGAACACCATCTACCTTTCTTTTTGGTAGTGATTCATTCTTTTCTGAGTTTCTTTAATTGTTTTGCTTTCCTTTTTTCTATCGGCCCTCCTAAATCACTTCCACCGTATCCACTGTTCTCAGGAGCTATTTAAAACTGTATCCCTGTCGACCCACCTATATCCAGCCTCACTCTACTAGGGAACAACTGTGCCCAGCTGCGTGCAGCCCACACCCCAGAGACCCCAGAGAGTAGGCCCAGGGGAGAAGGTGGGCTCAGTCTCCAACCCATGAGTGTGCCAGAGACAGCTCCTCAAAAGCTGCTGGTTGTGATTATTTGAACACAGTACAGATATGTGTGGTGCTACAGTTTCCATATTTGTTAGTTTTGGTCACAGGACCACTACATATCCACCGAGACAGTGATTCTCTTCCCAGGCAGCAATGTCCTTATAGTAACATGTGTATCATTCTTTTATTTCATTAGACCCACTGTTTATTTCCAAAATGACTTTTATTATTTCCTTCTTTAGAGGTCATATTTGGAAATGTTTTGCAGCCCTTGAAACTGTGTGTTAACTGTTGTGCATTCTATATTATTTGAGCACTTAAATTGTTAAGAATAATCTCTTTTTCCTATTCTCTACTCCTTTATTTGGAGCAGTAATTCTCTAGCATCGTCATGCAAGATTCTCCCATGATTCCACAGTTTCTCTAGGTCATGGTTAACTAGTCTGTTCACCTTTGTGGCCTTCTGTTAACTGGTCCCCCGACACTGCATCTGATTTACCTTCTAGAGCACCTCAAATCAAAGCCACATGCATGTGACAAATCTGTAAGCCTGGGGTCACATCTCAAAGCTATTGTCCATGTCATGTCCTTTCCCTAGGATGCCCTTCTCCCTCCAATGTCCCATATAAATGTCTCTTGCCAAGGGATCAATCAGTTTCTGATTCCTTCATGACATCTTTGTGATTACCCCATTTATGTGGATAGCCCCCCTCTCTGGGCAGTTTTTCTTACAACTGCTAAAACATGAGGAGTAAAACTTCCAAAAATGAATTTCTACATAAATGTCCCTTTTGTATAATTTACACTTTTTTGTGTGTGTGTGTGAGGGGGTGAGACACTATAGTTCAGCTGTCCTTGAACTCACTATGCAGCCCAGGCTGGCTTCAAGCTCAAGGCGATCCTCCTGAGTGCTGGGATCACTGGTGTGCACCACTATGTCTAGATTTATTTTATACTTTGTAAGGACTATTATTATGGGTTCCTAACATATAAATCATATTTAAATTATTAGATCACATGATACTACGACTTCAGAGTCATAGCAACAAAAGTAGGGGGAAAAATCAAATTCAAAGCTATTTGCTTAGTTATTGGCTAATAGGTAGAAAAGAGGTTGTGATTAATGATTAATGGAGTGTTTTATTTATTCAGGCTTTATGACACTGGGTAAATTCTTACTTCTAACTACTACCCAACACTCCAAGGTTATCAGCCTGTATAGACACCACAATATCTATGCAATGTGATCTGAACCTGTCCTGGGAGGACAAGTGTGGACACGATCAGGGGTCCTTTCTGGAGGGGTCCTATGCAGTTGGTGATGTCTGTTACAGGAATCAATGGTTTCCTCAAGGAATTATTACTGGAATTCCAGCACTGAAAAGCAAAATGCTCACCTAGCTAAAAGCGCATGCACATTAGAAAGGAGAAATCATTCTAGTGACATATTCTCCCTAACGATTGTTCAAGATCCTGTCATGTTATTTAGGTGAAGTCAGAAGGGTATCTCAACAGGTGGGTCATTGATGTCATTTTTGATGACAGTGGTCTTCCAGAAATGGCCCTGAGCCAAAGCACACGATTAGTGTGTATGTAGGAAATGTAACCTTCCCCTTTTTAATGTAAAAGTCTGAATTTCAAAGAAATAAATATATTTAATATGCCTATTCTCATAAGTTACATTTTCATATTTTATTTTTAAACTGAATTATTTAAATTTCTAGACTTGGTATCAGCATATATTTTTAATTTTTACTTTTCACATAATTGTAAGTATTTGGCAAAACATGATGTTTTAATATATGTACAAATCCTGTAATGAGCAAATCTGGGGAATTAGTATATCCATTATTTTAAACATGGATGATTTATTTGTGGAGAAGGCATTCAAAATTCTCTCTTCTAGTTCCTTTGAAATATATACCACAGTATAATCAGCTACAGGCCCTCTACTGTGCAAAATATTACCAGGAATGATTTCTCTTTTCTCCCTGTGACATTGTGCTTGTGGACCAAACTCTTCATCTCCCTGCTTCCTAGTTGCCCCGCTTGTGGTGAGCACTAGTCCATGCAGCATGTGCTTGAAAGAATACTATGCAGCCATAAAAAGGATGAAATGCTGTCATTTTCCATAACATAGATGGACCTGTTATCTAGTATGTTCAATAAAATTAGCTAGGCAAAGGAGTACAAGTACCATACTATCTCATTCATATGTGGATCCATTCCATTGATCCTGTGATACAGGATAAAATATGTCATTGAGCTACTTGCTTCACACAGTTTTAAACATAGGTCTGTAAGATTTTCTCAGAAACTAGCCTCAAAGTGATAAAATATAATGTTTGAACTTCATTTGAAGTGATCATACATATCAAATACTTTTCCTGTCATGATTATTTTTTGCTTTGAATCCCTAGTTTTCATCTGTACTAGAAATACATGCATATTCAAAACTACACAAAAATATTCACAATCCATAATTCAAGCGTAAGGGAAGCACTTATAACTAATGGTGATCACTTATTTTAAGGCAAAAGTTATAGAGGGTTAAGATATATTTTTCATTATTTAAAAATATTGTTCAATTTGGCATTCTTCACAGAATGAAGGTATGGAAACAACCTAAATGCCCATGCATGGGTGAATGGATAAAAAATATTTGTGTGTATGTATACCTAGAGGATGAAATATTACTCAGCTTTTCAAAAGAAAGAAAAGCCTGACTTTATGAAAGAACATAAGAACCTGAAGGAACATGCTGAGTGAACTAAGACAGATGCAGAAAGAAAAATATCATGTGATCTCACTTATGTATAGAATCTAAAAATGCTGACCTCAAGGAAACAGGGCAGAAAGGACTGGTGGTGTAGCTGGGCTTAGGGTAGCTGATGTGGGAAGATGTTAGTAGTTTCAGCAAAGCATGTAAAGTCATGCTGGAGACCTAATGTACAACCATTTGACCACTGTTAATAATAATATGTAGTAGGGTAAACATTTACTCTTCCTGTACTGTCCCAAACTGGAAAGATATGTGAGGAGATGACTGCTGATTATTTCACAAGTACACAAATACCAAGTCATCAGGTTGTACAACAGAACTATGTACGAGTTTTAGCTCTCATGTCTACCTCAATAAAGTTGGAAAAAGGAATCTTCTCTAAGTGCCTGCCTTGGCATGGGGTCATGGTGGCTTCCCACTGTATCAAGGGTTGTCCTGTAGTTGCTGGACAAAGGGAAGTCTGTATAGATGGGATGGTGGGTGGGCTTGTCATAATAACTCTTTACTAATTGGTAAGGAAGGACTTAACATGTGTATGGATAGACTATCAAAACTTTTAGAAAAACTGTTGAAAGGGAGAACTATGAATGAGGAAACTTGATTTCCAACTTGGTTGCTTAACATCCTCATTTCTCATGCTTGACCTACTACTGTCCAGACCATGTTATTTATACACAAAGTCTGTCTGCTTTGTTCTCTTGTTCCCAGTACCTAGAACAGTAAATGGAATACAGCTGGTACTCTGTAAATTTTGTTGAATGAATCAATGCTCCTTTGTATTTCATTTCTATTGCAAGTAGAATGGTTTATAACTTGCCCATTTCCCTTCACTGAATTCCTTAAGAATAACGTTCATTGTGGCTTCTCAATGAAGGGTTTGTAGGGCAATGATAAAGAAACACATTTGATACGTCAATATTTAAGTGAGGCTGTCAACTGCTTTCATTATAGCATGGTATACTGAAAGTACTGGACCCTCACAATTTAAAGGAAAAGGAGTTTAATTTGGCTTAGGGTATTGGGGGATTCAGTCCATGGCTTTGTGGTTCTACAACAGAAACAGCGTAGTGGAATGGCATGATAGAAGGCAGTTGCTCACCTCATGGGAGCCAGGAAACAGAGAGGACAGGAGAAGGCAGGGAGGGAGAGATGCTCTCCAAAGGCACACACACTCCTCTTCTAACTAGTCTTGACCTCCTAACAGCACATTTAACCATAAAGTTGTCAATGGAGTAAGTCCCTGATGAATATGGCATCCTTCTGGTCCTCTCACCTTCCAAAAGTTACACCTCTGAACACATTCAACATCTGGGGGCTATTCTAGGTTTAAACAATTTGCTTCATATAAAGTTACCCCCTCCACTCTATGTAACTACTATGCCAATGGGTTAATTTCAGGGATTACTGAATTAGAGTAAACTCAAAACTGGTTAAAACATGTAATATGAAGACCCTGACATATCAGTGGTACTAAATTTATATTGTATACATGGTACATATTTTTTTGTGCCTGTATATACATGTTAATACTACATTGAGGATGTACCATTACAGTGATTTCAAGTTTTTAAACTATGATGAACCTGAGACACAGTGCTGCTCACATTCCTCTTTTTAACAATGTGGACATTAGGTTTAGTTCATGGGATTTGTCCAAGTCTCATGCAGGAGTAAAGAGAAACATCTGAACTCAGACCTAGAACGTGTGACTCCTAGTTCAGAGCTCTTTTTTTCTAGCCCTTGATGTCTGCCTACATAATCATGGCAATTTTTGATTCTACCACATATTATCATTGTCCTGTACCAACAAACATAAGCAAAGTCAGGTCTTTTCTTATTAGAATGCTACCATTCGGGAGAAAGAGGAAGACCAGGGTCAATGGGGCTAATGGTAACGTCTATAGATGAAGTTAATATCTTCACCTGATCACCTTTATCAATGATCTTGAGAAGGCATGTGTATTTAACTTGTCATTTAAGAAGAAAAGGTTGAATCAAAATAGAGAATTTTCTTCTGTCTCTATTAATTTGCTTTGTTCAGCAGACCCAAGAGGCTACTGATTTTTTTTTTACAAGATTACTCAGTTTTAAATCACTTCACGGATTGAGTTCTTGCTATGTCTTTTATAGCCCAACTACTCTATGATCTCAGACATTAAATCTTCCTCTAGTCTACACTAATATTTCTTCTCCAAAGTGTTGTACTGTTCAGCGCTGAACTAATTACACTGCAAGTAGAGAATTTGTAAATCAGAGAACTAATGCTTTATATGGTAGAAACTTCTGGAATATAAAGTAGAGAATTTGTAATTCAGAGAACTAATGCTTTATATGGTAGAAACTTCTGGAATATAAACCAAAGTTACTGAGACCAAACTCATTACCCATAAGAAACACTAAAGACTGCTAATTTGTGTATCTTTATATGGCAAATAAGAGAAGCTGAAGACATTCAACAACTCCAGACATGTAATTATTCCAGAATGGCTAGCAAAACAAGGTAGTCCTAGGATCTGTAGGTTGCTGTACGGTCCAATAAGTAAGGTGTATATTTTTCCACCCTTCCCACCATAAGGAGGGATTTTTAAATTTGTGTTGAGAGACTGGGGTTTGCTTTAAAAAACTCATTTCTCTCCATGTTGTTAGAATACAAACTTTACTAATGAATCAGGGGCACCGGAACACCCTACTCTCAGTGTCTGCAGAAATAAGACAACCTTCCAGAGGCTGTTTTTAAAGTACAACAGAGTTGCCTGACTAATTTCACCAGAAGAATATAGGCAAGGGAAAAGAAACATATTGAAAAATATGGGGGGTGGTAGACACAAATAGGAAAAAAATGGGTAGAAGAAGAGAATGAGGGAGGGAGGAAGAATGGGAGAAAAAGAGAGACAGGGATAGAGAGACATACTACTTGCCTTGCTTTCTATTATCCAAGAAAGCAATCATCACCTAGGTTACTCTGTCTTGACTATGTACTTGTAGCACACACCAATGAAGACATAAAGAGATTATATGGCAGGAGAATGTCCCAGACAACAAAAGGTGTCTGAAGTGTTTCAGAGCAGGTTGGTAAGAAGGGCATAGACTTTGAATAGATTATGAAATACACTTTAGTCACAGACCAAAGGATGAATGCCGGTCCTCATTTGGAAGGAGGATTATATTATAAAATAATCAGATTCCTTTATCATCTTATTAATAAGAAATAAAAATTAAAAGTCTATAGTGGGTGACTTACAAAAGGGAGAAATTGTATGGTAATACATTTTTTGCGGCTTATGATCTTCTTTATGTTGAGTTCCACCTGGGACATGGCACCCAGTACAAGGTTTCTTATCATAGGGTAGAAATAAAAAATAACAGTTTTAGATTTATAGAATATAAAAGGATGCATTAAGACATGTTTATTGAGATACTTTTTTTAAAATTAAGCACAGTGAAAACTTGAGCCACTCCACTCTATGTCATTAAAGCTTGTTACTCGGTGGCCTTCTTATGGAGTCCCATAATGGGAGGGTGTTTATTGAGACACAGCAGAGAGATTGTTGCTAACAGGGTAATGACTCCATATGTGGCCAAATCTACATTCTTATTACTCCTCTGGGTCTGCAATATTTTATCCATATTTGCTATGTAGGAGGCACCATGGCAGCTCTAAATTTATCAATTGTTTGTTATGCAGAAAGGCAAGCTACTGTGCATTTCTAAAGAAAAACTTTACATTGAAAAGAGCACCTACTACACACTATAGATGGGTGGAAATGGGTTTTTAATCATAAAATAATCTGTGAGAATTAGCAAGCAATAGGATACTTCTTGACAGTACAGAAAGGGACCTTGCTGCAAGCTCATCTCACTGATGTCATTTCATTTACTTACTATGTAGAGTTTATGAAAGTGGTTCTGATATACGAATTTATTCAATAGCAGGTATAAGCCAAATATAATTCTAGAATTTTTGTCCAAAGAGAGGAATTAATGAATTTTCTTTTGGTAAGAGACACTCATCTGTTACAATCCTATGCGTAAATCATTAGCTAAACACCGTGGAAGAGTTATTTCAGGTGTACTGAACTAGCTCCAGCATAAAATTTCCCTCATGTAGTACCCTAGAAAATACAGTGAAGGGACTCAGGTAATTTCCGTAGCAGGTAACAATGAGGTTTAGAAGAGTCCAAGTGAAAGTGCTTAACAAAGCAACAATTATTTTCATGTGATTACAGGTTCACCTTTGCAGGGGGTTCTTAGGTTCTTCACGTAGGTTCTCCCGTCAATGGACAAGGTGGTTATATTATTAGCTGGAGCTTGGGAATGTTTATTTGAACCTGCTATTGTATAGGTGTCTTTATTCATGATATGATTTCTGAAGTGCCAATCCAAACTTTTCTTATCATATAGCTGTCCAAGATGAAAACAAACCATCATTTAACTGATGTTTCATTTTCTAAACTGCCAACGTTGACCTGACCTATGCTGTATCTTGACAAGAAGGACAGGTTAACTCACAGGTGGCTCAGCCTTGAAGATTTCCCCTCTCTTTTAGGCCTCTGGCATTTCTCTCACTTTAGTAGCATTATACATCTAGTCACTAATCCCTTCTGAAGTAGATCCATTTCATCTTCTCAAGCCAAAGCCCCTGAGTTTTACTTCTACTGGGATAAAGAAAAAAGAAGAAGATCTACTCCTCCAGATCAAATAAATATCTCACCATTTCCATCTTTCTGTTCCTGTTTAGCTAGGACTGTGATTTGCAGAGCATAGAAACGGCTAGACTCAGCAAGTAGGATGTTGGTCTGCAAGCTACCTGATTTCAATGTTCAAACTAAAAGGATATAGATCTACATTTGTTTCTTTAGAGTCATGGGTACAATTTTCCATAATTATCTTTCCTCTGTGAAAAAGCAATGTTCTATCTTAAAGGCACTGGGTGTTTATGCTTGCAATATTTATTTACAAAATTATTACTATTGACAAAAATGGCCTGATTCTACTCACACCAGCATAGGGTATTTACTTTCTTGTTGAGATCATTTAGGTGTGGCCACTTGTGATAACACTAAGGATGCACCCTCCCGTGACAAGTGACAAAGCAACTATCACACCCAAATATTAAAGTGATCACTCAGACTTGGCAGCTTCCTGTTTTGAAAAATAGAGCAATCAGGACATGAGAGGAAACCTGATGCTTTGTTGAAGGATAAAAAAGAAGAAAAAAAAAAATCAAAGCAATGTAGGTCATCCAAGAGTCAAGCAATGTCACTGTCAAACCTCTAAGAGAAGGTGAGAATGTAGAAACTGTTTTAGGGTCATATTTGTTATAAAGCGAAAAATTAGGATGAAGGAAATTCCCAGGTTGTAACACGACCTAGATCCTTCAGCAAAGCTACTGCTCCATAAAGCTGTTGCCAAGTGCTATTTTAATCAAAGCCAGCTTTTGTGGAAGCTCAGTCCTGAGAGTGTAGTTATTTCCACCATGAGCTCTATGACAGAGAACCAGTGAGAAACACAGAGGAATGCTGGCAACGTATAACTGGATGATCATTACTTCCTGTTCAGACTGTGAAAAGCTACTCATCTGCGTTGCTATTGGTAGGCTCTTTCTGTTTACAAAGGATATAGTACATCCGGAGTTGACCTCTTAAAACACAACTGTTTCCCAGTGACATGCAAATATATCTTGTTTACTCCTACGATTTCACACACTTCACCTTTGCTCCCTCAAAAAAGTTTAGTCATTATAGTTCATAAACGTCTAGATCATATTTGCAGATACCCGAATTTACATATGGTGCAGGCAAAGGATGGTAGAAAAAAACATGTTTAAGTAGAAAAGAAAATGGAATAAATGAATAGACTGAACATAAAAAAAAGGATCATGTAGCATTTTCAACGCATGGGCTGGATTTGACAAAGATCTTACATCCAAGGCTGAACATATTTCAAGTCTCATTGTCTTCATAGCTATTTTATTTTTACTGTAGGAAAATACAGAGTATTCAGGAAACTACTCATGTGTAATTAAAACCACACATGACCAATTTCCATGGGAGGGATTTGTTCAGGAAATCAACAAATTACTTAAAAGCATTGTCTGAACTTTGCCTCTGACTGACACTAAGAAATGATTGAAGTTTTAAATTTCAGAAGTACATATGAATCTATGAAGGTTAATTGTATGTGGCAATTTGCCTGGGTCAGAGTGCCTAGATAGTTGGTCATACATTATATTCTAGCCATTTTTTCGAGAATGCTACATTTACACTGGCAAATGAATAAAGCAGATGGACCTGTGTAAGGTGAAAGGATCACATTCAATCAGCTAAGACTGGAGAAAAGCAGTAGGCTGACCCTCCCCTGAGTGAGAGGCAATCCTTCCCCTGACAGTCTCTAAGTTGGGATATCTGCTTATCCTGCTCACAGTGTCTGAACTAAAACATTGGGTATTCTTGGTTCTACTTCCTGCTAACCTTGGACTTGAAGTAGGAGATTGCTTTTGCAGATTTGGACTTGCCAAGCTTCCTTACTGAATGAGTCTATTTCTCGCAATAAGTATCTCTATCTCTCCATTGAAGTGTCTCTTTCCCTGTACCCTGTTGATTCTGTTTCTTTGGGAACCCAGACTAGTACGTCATCTCAGATTTTTAAGTGTGATCCACACTTGCCAATGCACTGTCAGTGCTGTTAATTCTTTTTTTTTTTTTTTTTTTTTTGCGGTACTGGGGATCAAACTCAGGACCCTGCGCTTGCTAGGCAAGCACTTATTCCACTGAGCTATATCCCCAGCCCCAGTGCTGTTAATTCTTTTCAGTCCTAAATCAAATTTTTGCTCTACTGATGAGTGACTATATATCACAAGTACAAATCAGTGATAATCATGAATTTCATAATCAATCTTTCTTACATGTAGAGCTCACCATCATGTCTATAGACAGTAACTCTCAGGGTCTTAGTCAGTTCAGGATGAAGTCAGATATCCATAGATTTTCCCCAAGTACAAATGCAGTGCATGGTTGATAGCAATAATGTTTATTACAATGATCATCTAAACTTCAAACTGCAGCCAAATAGTTATAGTGCTATCATTCTTTACAACATATGAAATTCATAGTGCTAAATGCATCACTTTAAACACATGGCCACAATGGAGAAAAAGCGTTCACATCTCAAAGGTATGTTTCAGAAAGAATCCAGTGGTATTCAAGGTTTGTCAGAACCCATTTTCTTAAATGTCTTGCTATTGAGTTTGGCTTCTGTTTCATTTAGGAAGGAGGAAGTCATTTTGAAAAGGCAGATGGCCAGAATGTATTTATTGGAGCACACAGTCCTTTCACCACCGAGACTGATCACTATGTTGACGTTCATCGCAACCACTTGCACTGGGTCTGACACAGCTGGGTTCTCTGTACTTACACTAGCAAACAAAGGCACCATGGCCGATGAGTTATGTGCTTGTTTCAATGTATTAACTGTTTTAAATGATGTATTCACCATCAAAATTTATTCTGAAAAGACAGCACTTGGCATGTGCGTCCTTGAAGAGCATGCAGTCACGTGAACACAGAAAAATAAGCCCCACACAGCCCTTGCATCCACACTGTCATCTTCTGTAATAAAAAGTGACTTACATTCCTGAAGATTCCAGCCTACTGAACTATGGCATTTTTGCAGGACACAACCCAGTGTTTTCCACGAAGGCAGCCTAGTTCTAGAGTGTGTGAATGTCCTCAGCCTCTTGCATTTACAGACTCAGGCAAAATCCACACACCTTAGCTTATTCACATCAATGACTGGAGAACTTACTAACTGAAGACCTATTTTATGCCATGAAAGAGTCAGACATATTTCACCATGTAGCCTTGACTAAAACCCAAACTGGTGATCACTTTTGGTATTTACAATTAGGGGTGTTAAGTGACTTGGCCGGGTTCACAAAGAAAACAAGGAGATAGAACCAAATTAAAATCTGTCTCTGACTCTCTTTGATCTTCCTTTGTTTTCTAAATCAGGGAGCCAGTTGGTTGGGAATAGTAATCGTGTGATCTCAGGAATAAGCAAAGGCTTTAAAGTTAGGAGATGAACCTTCCACGTCCTCCCCTGACAGACTGACAGCGGACAAAGCCACCTCCCTCCTCAGGGTCACGCTCTACCCCAACCCTGCGGCTGTTTGTATAGTGCAGCTGTAATACATACAACCTGTCAAAGCGTTCTGAAATACAAAGACACATTAAATACTTCGTAATATTGTAAACTCATTGGGAAAACTACAAGCACACAGCGGTCAGAGTCAGAATTTTACTGAACATGAAGTGGTAACTCCTAAGAGTTCTAACTATTTTCTGAATCCATTCCTCCTAAAACATTATCTGATTAGATTATGCTGAGTTATTTGGAATTATCTTCATTTTCTCTGAAACATATTTATTTACTTTTCTACATCTTCTACCCTTTTCCTTCTTTGTTCCTGGCTTCCTAGTGGCTTGTCTCACCTAATTCATGGTTGTGGCATTATTTATTGAAATATAAAAATACGTGGACATCACGAACAGAACATGAAGTTGCTACCCAGAAGGTGTTACCTAGAATGCAGAGCCCGTCTGTGCAGTTTTCAGATTCCTGGCTGAGTCCTTCACAGAACTTGCCCCCGTTCCTTGGGGGTGGCGCTGTGCACTCTCGGATCCTGAGATGCTCGCACTCTAGGCTGCAGACTGACCACTCACTCCACACTTCCCAGCTACCATCCACTTCAAAGGCAAACAACAGAAACCACCGTGAGAGGGAACCAAGCAGCTGTGCAAGGCGCGCTCCAGCTCCACTGCTGCCTTTACACTGGATTTTAAAGAAACCACCAAAAGGTACTCAAAACACTAGTTCATAATACTGGGTCTTCTCTCTCTGGCTTCCTTCCAAGCCAGAGCAGAGGTATAATTCTCTTGCTATTTTAGGATGAGACCTATTATGGAATTTCAGCAAGCTTTTGAATGACCAGTACCTTTGAGTTGGCTAATAATGTCACTGTATTCTTTCCTAATCTTCTAGACTCAAGTACATCTGAAATAGACACACAAACTCTGACCCATTGCAACTGGTTATGAGCCACTGCCTTGTGGATTGACAGTTTAGAAGAGGGGGTAAAAAGAACTATTTTAAAACCCCAAAAGCCCCTAAACAATGAAAAGCTAAATGCAAATATAATGATAGCATTAAACTAAAACAGGTCAGTCAAACCCCAAGATGCCAGCGTGTACATAAATAGAATTTCATGGGTCATGGATTGCTGTGGTACGTAGAAACGAACAAAGTGAACTTTATTCCATTAAACATTAACCCTGGAGATTAGGGCAGATGTTCAAGGCAATTGCCCTACTACCTCACAGGAATATCCTAACCATGCTTATGTGGGTTAAGATATTGCAATTTTTAAAGCAATTAGCCAAGAATAAGATAATATTAAAAATCAGTGAACTTGAGGCAAAGTGTCTGGGTCCTTGTATTGGTTCTATTAACTTATGAACTAAGTGACTCTGGGAAGTCACAAAGTCACTTGGCCTCACTTTACCATCTCTGTTACCTGAGGGTAATACAACTCACAACACAGAGTTAAATGACATTATATGTGTAAAGTTATCCTGAGCAATACCTGGCACATAGTAAGCACTCAATAAATGTTTATTGAATAGGAATCAAAATGAAACTGCAAGGATATGCTGCTGGTCAGAGCCTCACCTTAGCTTTAAGAGGAACTAATTTTGAAAGTTTAAAAGACATGAGAGTGTAGGCCAGTGTCCTTGGAGTTAATGTTCTGTAGTGCATGTGAGATGCAGGATCAATTTATTTCTCAGTGGGAGGATATGCTTCCCATAAAGAGAGCCATCTTCCATTTCATCTATTTCTCATTGTACAAATTGGGTTACAGCCAGGGAGAGATGAAAAAATGAACTGATATGAGACATATTTGGTAAATGAAGTCTCTCTCTGTTCAGAAAGAAAGGCAAGCACAGGCCAAATGTAACATACAGATTGCTGTGACAGTGTACAATCTCTGCCAGTTGTACCATAAGCACATACAAAGCTACAACTGACAAAGGGTCAAGGTTTTGGTTTGTGCTCTTTTGTACTTGAAGATATCTCACCTAATCCCTGTTACTATTTATTATACAAAAATATTTCATAAAGCAGACAAACTGAAGGACAGAAGGGGTGGCTTCACCCAACCAAACACTGTAGTATAAAAACAACTAGTGATAGTAAATGTTCAGTGTCATTTGAGTATTAAAAAACCAAAACCAAAAAACTATGCCCTAAGACATCATTTGATGTTGACATCAGCACCTTGGACAGGGACCCAAAGACCTGAGAAGAGGGTGACCGTGAAAAGGAAGGGTAATTGATTGCTTCACACCAGCTTAATAGTGTTGGTGGATCAGAAGGGAAAAGGGGAATCTGCGTATATCTCACCAGGACAAAGAGAAGTGCAGGTTATTTTCTGCACTGACATTCCCTCACAAAACGCCCCACCATTGAGAGGAGCTGGGTTGGTGCAGGTCCGGGAACGTTTCTGCCATCCTCTCCCACAGCGAACATTGCAGGCTGACCACTCTGTCCAGGAAGACCAGCCTCCATTCACTGAGAGACAAAAATGGGAGGAGAGAAAAAAAGGAGAGAGGTTTTTACTGACTGCCTACTATGTGCAAGCCGCTGTGCCAGGTGTTGTGAGTTGGGCATCCAGGGATGACAAGATCATATGGAGCTTCCATGGCTACTGTGCTGTGA
Source organism: Dinomys branickii (assembly GCA_004027595.1). Taxonomy (NCBI): domain Eukaryota; kingdom Metazoa; phylum Chordata; class Mammalia; order Rodentia; family Dinomyidae; genus Dinomys; species Dinomys branickii. The sequence goes on along the minus strand of PVLD010009740.1, from coordinate 23,209 downwards.
GGCATCAGGGGCCTCATTTCAGCTGCACTTTACCTACTCTCTGCGAAAGGAAGGACCTAGAGATTTTGCTTTGCAGGACAATTATGAAGAAGAGGAAGAATTCATCAGCAGATCACTAAAGTACTTGAAAATCCATAGTATAAGAAGAAAATATCAGCATTTGAATTTGTATTACCTCAAGTGCTTCAAAAATAAATCCCAGGGCTCTTCTGTTGTGAAAGGGAATGCCTTTTCTTAGAAAGCTGGGAATTTCATTTATACAGTAGCTGAGATAGTCAGCAAATAGCAGTGTTTGTTTTTGGTGGATTTCATTATGCCAGGAGAGGAGCTAACTGACAGCAGGACTGGGAAGATGGGGGGGGGCATGTTGGGGTTGGGAGAGGGCGGAAGCAGAAGTTGCCCTCCTTAATGCTTTGCAAATATAAATACAATGGGAGGAAATGAAATCTTTTAATTTTTTTTAAAACAGAAAGGGAATGGAAATGTCACTATCTCATAGGAGTCTGAAATTGGACTGAGTAGCGAACATATTAATAGCAATAGGGATGTTTGCCTGCCTGTCAAATGTGGGAAGGACAGAGCCCTGCAGCCAATGACCCTCTGTGTCCTTTCAGCTCCATGCCTGGAACGTCTTAATAAAATATACATCCTTCTGCTTCGTGGAGTTTGGCCCTCCCTATCCAGTCATGGCCCCGGGGCTAGTCTTACCATAGACCACCACTGTAGCTGACAGGCTTCTCCTCTTTGCCACTATGTTGGCTGCCATGCAGGTATAATTCCCTGAGTCAGAGAGCCGCGCCTGCCTGATGATTAGGTTGTGGTCAGCCCTGGTGTCAATGTTCTCATCTTGTTCAGAGTCAATGGGCTCCTCATTTTTCAGCCATTCCACCTGCAGAAAGGAAAGAATGTTTACAAACAGTTAAAAAAATAAGTCTTTTCTAGAATTGGAAGGTGAGCAATTCTGGTGTGTGGGAGACAGATGTACAATAGTCACGACTTTCTTCTTTGTTCCACATTCCTTTTTCTTCTATTAAGTTGGATCAGAGTCTAACTCAAGTTAATAAACTGAAAGTAGGAAAAGAACGCTAATATCTCACTAACTGTGACCTATTTTCTAAAACTGCAGAGAAAGAGAAAAAAGAAGTGATTGTAACCAGGTCACTTCATTTTATCTCATTACAGCACCGATGATGATGACGGTGATGATGATGGTATTTCAATGACTGGTCCAAAGTAATACACGGAATAATGAAAATCTCCATGCTAAACTGGTACTTTATTCTGGGAAGACATTATATTATTGGACGAGTTACAAGTCAGTATGTTTCCACTTAAACAAATTTAATAATACTGTGAGAAGGTATAAAGGTCAAAGTAATACAGAACTGAGCAATCATAGACACAAAATAAATTCAGACCTTTGCGTTCTCCAGTTTTGGAGAACCTATTTCTTGGCTAAGCATTTATGCCTCAACAGACATTTAGGCTCTGGCTTAGAAACCTGTAATGCCAAGGGCTCAGTCTCTCTCTGGAAGAGTCCACCTCCCGCATCCTCTGAGCACAGGACGTTCCTACCTCTAATCCGCTTTCTCCTAACTTTGCTCTAGGGAACCTACTTTCCTCTTTTACTACTACCTGATTCCTACCCTTACAAAGTATTACGGTTTACATCCAAAATGTCCTCCCAAAGTCTCCCGGGGTTGGAAGGTGCGTGGATCATGGAGGTGCTACCCTCGTTAATGGGTTAACCCATTGATGACCTCCATCTGAATGTGTATTCGCCGGGGGGCTGAGCTGGAGGAAGTGGACTGGACTGGCGGTGTGACCTGGGAGGGTGTATTCTTGTTCCAGACTCCTCCCCTGCTCGCTGTGCTTCTTAGATGACCATGGCTATGCTGGTTTTGCTTTGGAGCAAGGCAACCATGGCCTGAACTCACTATATCCATGACTCCAAATAAACCTCTCCACCATTAAGGCTAAAGACTTTCACTAGAAGAAAGACAGCCTTTTTAATAAATGGTGCCAGAAAAACTGCCTTTTGACATGCAAAAGTTTAAACCAAGAACCGTACTGCTCAACATGTACTAAACTAAAACTGAAATGCATCAAAGATCTAAATATTAAGACAGAAACAATCTCATGGGAGGTAGAATAGGTAAAACTCTAGAAGATGTAAGTGTACACAAAGACTCTGTGAACAAAATTACAATTACACAAGGACATATTACAAAGAATCAACAGTAGGGGTCATATGAAACTAAAAACCTTTTGCACAGCAAAAGAAACCACAAACAGAATGAAGAGACAATGCATAGAATGGGGGAAAATTTTACCATCTGCTCATCAAAAGTCTAATATGTAGAATAAAAAAATAACTCAAAAATCAGATCCCCTAAATTTAAAAACCCAATCCAAAAATGGGCATCTGAAATGAATAGATACTTCTCAGGTGAAGAAATACAAACAGCAAATAAATACATGAAAAAATGTCCAACATCACTGGTCATTTAAGAAATGCAAATTAAAACAACACAGAGATTGTATCTTATACCAGAAAGAACGGCTATCATTAAAAAATTAAGAACTAATGCTGGTGAGGCAGCAGGGGGGAAAGGAACCCTTCCCCATGTTTGGTGGGAGGGTAAGTTGCTATACATTGCTTATGGAAGTCACAATGGAGATTCCTCAAAAACGTAAAAGCAGAGGTTCTATTTGACCTAGCTTTCCCCCTTCTATGGATCTTCCTGAAAGAGTTAAAAGCATCATCCCAGTGATATAGTCTCACCCATGTTTATAGCAGCACTAGTTATGATAGATAAGCTTGGGAACAACCTATATGCCCTTTAACATACAAACAGATAAAGAAAATATAGTATTTATATACAATAAAATAATACTCTGCCATAAAGAAGGAGAGACTTGAGATATTTTTAGGTAAATAAAAGTATCAGACCATTATTTTAAGTGAACTAAATCAGACACACAAGTTTAAATATCACACTGTTGTATTTGACTAAGAAACTCAAAGGATAAATAAGGAGCAAAATAGAGGCTAGATACTGGGAAGCAGGAAGAATTTATTTAAATGGGAAGTAGAGCAAGGGAGTGGGAATGGAAAAGGTAAAGGATGGGAAAAAGAATTTAAAACAGAGAAAGGAAGGGAAAAAACAGGAAGAAAGCTTTTGTGAGTGGGGCAGGGAAGAGGGGTTGAGTGGAGAGGGGCTGGGCAAAACGTAATTAAGGCATACCATGTGCAGCTACAAATTCCCTATGGTGAACGTGATCTTTATACATGGTAAATATACACTACTGCATTATCTTTAGAAACCTCCTCTAAATTGCAGGTATTGCATATTTTGTCTCAGTGACAGGAAAGTTACCAATATGCTTGGATACCCAAGGAAGACTCAGGGGAGTCTTTTGCTCTTATCCTTCCTCAAATGGAGGTACACACCCTAAGCACCTGTTTCACCTAGCAAATCACTTTCCCATGGCCTGTGTCTCTCCCTGTGTGTCCTCTGGCTCCACAGCTGAGCAACAGTTCCACTCTCTAGGGCCATCTTGGAAGCACCAGGCATTTCTTGTTTGACAATAACCATTTAGGTCGAGTTATCCCATATGTAAAACACAGTCATTTAACAGACACATAAAAGTCATAAATTAGCATAGAAATCATAGCAGTGACTACAAAGAGACAACATACAAAAGCAGAAAGACCACGGGCATTCTGTCGCAGTATGCCCACCATTAGCATAGCTAACTGAAAGTTGGGTTTGGAATAACGTGCCCCATTTCACTTTGGATTTAAATCTAAAGAATTCTCACTTAACCCAATAAACAAATGACATTGATTATATGACAATATGGTATAATGGTAACTTATTGGTGCTGGTGAAATCTACAGAAGAAAACCTATCATGATCCTTTAATCCTTACACCAAGGACTCTCACCCGAAAAACAAGAGTTTAGAGAACAAACACCATCATCCTCCAAGATTTACTGAAGAGGTCAATTTGAGAAAAGAAAGTGACACCCAATATTCAGAAGAGGCCTGAGAACTGCAGGCAAACATAAAGAGGACCTATGAAAGCAAAGTGGTGTAGAACCATGAAACGAAGGCACCAATCTCACCAGCAATCCCAGGAGTCCCTACAGCAGTACTAATAGTGATGCTGAGCCAGTACTAATGATGACAGCCTTTCTTTCCGGTATAAGGTAGAATCTCTATGTTGTTTTAATATGAGACTTTTCTTACCAAAAAGGAGAACTAAAATCTCATACATGCACACACACATACCACAGCATGGCTCTGTTGGACAAAGTGAGAACAGGAACTGATTTCACTAAAGTTTGTGACTCAATCTCCTCCATTCTACAGTAACATTTTATGAAGCTGTTCATTTATTCATCTGGAAAATATGCAAACGTTTCTTTAGTCTCAGAGGTGGTTCCTAGTGCTGGGTAAAGTGACGTAAAGAAAACCAAGATGACTCCATCTTTCTTGCACCTTACATTTGACAGGCAAGAGAGAAATATACAAGTCAGTCCACATCTTCGCCAGAAGGAAAGAGCTGAGTGTGATACTGTCATCAGTCTCATAGTGAAATGTTTCCTGTAAGGCCAATGGAAATATATTATAAAGATCACCATCACCCCTACATTAATACTTGAATTTATCACTTAAATGTATCAACTTAGAGTAGGTCTGAGGGCTGTTGCCGTGCTTCCATTCTCCTTACTGAGAAATTCGGTGTAAATGATCTTTTTTTCTGATTGTGAATTCATTTTCTTCTTTTTCTAATCTGTAGCGTCTCACGTTTCTTCCTGTGCACCCCCTCTTTAGTCTCCTCTGTTTCCATTCTTTTCCCATGCTGCTGGTACGGAGTGGGGTGAGTCTGGCTCTGGTTCACAGTAAATTATTCGTAGATTGTAGATAACCAGAGAGAAGACTGTGGGTAGTGGCCTTGGAGACTGAACCTGAAAGAGTTCCAGCACCTGCAAATCAAAGAAAGCTTTTCTAAAGGAATCTTTGCCCAGAGAAAATGAAAGCCACAGTCGTCAGAGATTTGGCTTCAATTGAAAATTTATAGAAAAATAAATCATTCACAAAACAAACTCAGTGAACAAAGCAGGAAAATATTTCTACACTAATTTCTACACTGTACTGATGAATAATAGGTAATATAAAGGAGTAAAAGGAATGTAAATAACTAAAGCTCTCATTTAACCTGATGCAAACCTATCCAGCATACAAGGCTTAAGCAGTCTGTAGTTCATAAGAAACAGAAAATACAACTGGAAAACTGAACACTGTACCCCGTTAATTTAAAAATAATAAGATATTTTTCTTACCTAAAAGGAAAACTTTAAAATCACACCTGCACACACACATAACACAGCCCTCACTTTTGTGGTTTCTTTTGGATTTTGAGAGAGCAGACCACAGGGCATTTGACCCACTATTACTTCCTTTTTCTGATTGCCGCAGCAGCTTTCTGACTAGCAGGCCTGCCCGCTGCCTCTCCTCACTTCACTCTTCACAAAGGCATGGGGTTGTGCCACTTCCTAGCTGGAAACCCTCTAAAGGCCTCAACTTCTTCCTGGGGCTGAGGAACTCCTTCTGTGGTCCAGCTCCCTAAACGTTTCCCACCTCCTACCCCTGCTCACTCTACTCCAACACCCTGGGCTCCTTCCTGTTCTAGAAAGGTAAAAGCAAGTCCCAACCCCAGGGCATTAACACTGCACATCCTCTGCCTAAAGGCCTTTCCCACAGGCATTGCCCGATCCACTTTGTCTTTTGTATCCAGGACAGGTGTGACCTCCTGGGAGAGGCTTTGGCCAGCAACCCTTTCTAGAAGGGAGGGCTTCCTCACTCCTTCCACCTTGCTTTCACTTTGTTTATATTTCTCACCATCTGATAGTCTAAAACGTACCGTTATGATTACTCTACCTGTTATCCATCCTGTCTTTTTGTGATGATCTAAGAATTCAAATCAAGAATTGATCCAAAAAAAGGATTATGGGTGTGATGAAGGGCTGCGGATATAGCTCAGTGGCACGAGCGCCTGCCTGGCAACCACAAGGTTCTGAGTTCCTATTCCCAGTACCAAAAGCAAAACAAAACAAAATAAAACAAAACAAAAGAAACCCAAGAGATGTGAAGGAGATTTACCCACATTATTTTGGTAGGAAGAAAGCAGAGGGTAACGAGGGGAAGGGAAGGAGGGAAATGAGAGGCAGGACGGAGCAAAGGCAGCCACACAACTGGCGGTGTACAAAGATGAACTGTGATCCAACTGCATTATTCAGCATTATATTGGCTTCAAGATCATGATTTCAGCTAGTGGAAATAGAAAATGCTTGTGAACCGTGAAAAAGTCAAATGTAAAGTAGAATGTTTAGTGTTATCATAAATTCATAAAAAATAGTCGCACACATATATATGCTTACAAAGAGTGAAGGAAAACGCAGCATTTTACAGGGCTTTGCAGGAGGTAATGCTCTTCCCTAACTTGTACTTAATTGTGGCATATTCAAGGAAAAGCTTTAGTAGCTTCAAAAATGATCACTTTAGCCTAAAAACCTCTCTGTATTTATCATATAGCACAGCAATTTTCAGATTTATATTTAGTCACAGAATGTTTTTGCAACTGAAAGCCTAAAATGAAAAATGGGTAAATGAGGAAACATTGTAAAACTGATATAGATGTGAGTTTTCTGAGCGGCAGAGGTGAGAAGCACAAGGCTCGTAAGCGTGGCCACTCCCATGGCCCACGTTTGTGTGACTCCACAGAAGATAATTCACTCCTTTCCCCATGTATGTCAGTGAGGTCCTCAGCAGATGTTCAGTGCATGACCTATGCTACTGTATGATCTGGCCCAGTTATATGATCTACTTCATACCCACCTACGAGTACAATGGACAGGTACCGCAGTCTGTGTCCAGGTCTGCATATATATTCATCTATATTTGGTGCGCATGTCATGACTGAGGTCCATCAGCCCAATTATGCTTGTAAATATTCAGAACATTAGTAGACTTAACTGGGGGGTTGTATTTTCATTTGTAACCTAATAGTTTTATTCATTTAATTGATGGCAAGACTTTTATGAGCAAATCAGGTTGGTATTTTCTGGGCTTATTAAACTGACAAATTGTACTTAGATTTATGCTTTTGTCACTTAGGGAAACTTTAAAACATTTTTTGTTGAGCTAAATGGTCCTAATGCAGAACAGGATTGCACAGTATCTCTGTCTTTTTCTCTCTCTCTCTCACTCTGTCCCTTTCTGTCTCTGTCTTTCTATCTGTCTGTCTATGTTTCTCTGTCTCTGTCATCACCCCCCACCCCAGCTTTTGCAAACACAAACATTCCTGCAGGCCAGAAAAGAAACATAAATTCGAAAAGTGGCATTAGGTGCAAGACATCTGCGTGCATCGCCTGCATATTAAAGACAAGAAGCCGCACTTCGTTTCCACGGAGGAATGAGCTCATGCTCATTTTTCTTAACACATGTGGCATTTGCTGTCTCCATTTGTTTTTCCACTGTGAGACAGAGACATGGGCCTGTCCTGAGTAAGGAATGCTAGTGCAATGAAAAATGAAAAGGAAATCATTTTCACACAAAAAGCTTTCCCTGCTTTTAATGTATCATGTGTGTCTTTAACTTATGGAGTGTTTGGCCTCAGCATCAGGCATTAAGGGAAACTGGTGGAGAAGGCAAAATGTAGACCATGATATTTGTGCACAACAGTTGGCCCTGGCCAAGGTCTGACTGTTGTCAGCCCAAGAGAGCACAGCCCAGAGGGGCCAGCGCTTCTCTTCTCCATGGAAGTTAGGGACATGTGTTTTTCTTATAATATTCTTAATTTTTATATTATATAAAATAATTTATGAAGGCCAAACCAAACATGATACGGGTCAGATGTAGATTTACTGTAAAAACTACAATGTATGAACGTTCTGATCCCTAGTGAGGTTATCACCAAGATACTCTCCCTGTCATTCCCTGAAGCTAACTCTTTTCCACTGAATACACTTCCCTGATCTCCGAGAATGTATGATTCACCAGTGCTATGTGCCACTTTCACAACTGCCTCACAGAGTGACAGGCAAGCACGAGGGAATGGACCTCTAAACCTGCACACAGTTGCGTACAAGCATTATATGAGGGAACATGGAGGCTGAGGCCAGAAACGATTTTATAAGAGCTTGTGAACCCTGGAAACCCCTCATTAAGCACCTAACAAAAGGAATTCAAGTTTTTTCTAATTAGCATTGCGGGATCAATACATTGAGCCCCTTGAGGTGAACATTTATATCCCTGATCAAAATGGCCTAGTGCGAACAGGTCAACTCCTTGACAGAAAAGGGACATGCTTCTGAAGGTCACTGGAGGCCTTCAGCCCTCAGAGGAACACTTCTTCACCTGGCTCCCACTTGTGTGGTTCAGATGGGCGATCCCAGCTAGGAACATGGAGAGAAACTGGTTACTCAGGGGTAATGAGCTGATGGATTTGCAGGCTGCCTGCGCTCATTAGCATAGTGTTAGGTACAGATGGTCTTCAATTTGTAGATTTTTTTCAGTTTATAAACAAATCTGGAAACACAGACCATCAAAGATAATTTGATTCCATGCCAGATAGCAGGTTCCTGATCAGTCATTGTGGTTAGCTTAGGACAGAAGGTATGCGATTCATAAGCCCATAGGCAGCTTAGTATAATCAGATAGGTGCGGAAATTGGTTTGCAGGAAGGATGGATAGAGGGTGCTTTCCTGGCAACATTTTATCTATGACTAGATTTACTCATGAATAGCTTTCATGTATCATACCATTTTATTTATCCAACCTTTCATCAAAATATCTTTATATGTAGATATAGAAACTTCACACCTAAGTATTTCTACCACACAATGTGTCAGAATTCTCATGCTGTTATCAATCTTAATTGCATAACAGCAATAAAAGAGCCCTTTAGAAATGGAAAGACAACACAAAACAAAAAATCAAGGCATACCCAGTACAGTAATAAAAGAAAGCCGTTTTAATAGTCCATTTCTCTCATGTCACATCCAAGTCCTTTGACCTTTGGATTCTAGATAGTAGGAACCTGAAAATCACACCCCTCAGAAAATGTCTATGAGAATCATTCTTTGATGTCATCTGCCTGATGCTCTTGTTCCTCAATTTTATTTCTTCTGTCTTGGGATTTGCTGGACTCAATATCTAATGAAATTATTCCTAAATGATACAAATGCAATTGCAGCATTATGATTTTTTGAAGCTTTCAAATTCTTTTCCTCTTTGCTTGAGATCATGTTTTATACACCCTATTTATTTGCTAACATTTTAAGAACACTGTCAATTAAAAAATGTCACATCTAGGTCACAAGAGGTGGTATTAGTCTGTATTTTATGTCACAGTGTTGAGAATATAATCTAGAAGAGTGATGTGTGCTGTATAGTTATTTTTAAGTATATTCTGGCAGGCACTGTCAGTTCAGAATGGGTAGAAGGGCTTCCTACTGAATATCATTTTTCATTCATGGTATTAGGAACACAGAAGTAATTTTATTTTTAAGGAGCAAGGATGACATCAAAAGACAACTTTGGTTGATGGGACAGGGTGGAAACATAGGGTTATGTAAGTGTTTGTGGGGTAGAGTTAGGGAAGTACTGGAAGACAACAGCAATTCTCAGTGTGGCCATTCTTGACATTGGCTGCCAAAGTTGTGTAAGGTTATCATGATACAAAAAAAAAAAAAAAAAACAAACAAGAAAGACTGGATTTGTTTTACAAAACATAGAGAGTGCTCCAGTGTCATTTTAGTTCTGGTGCAGGCGTGCTCCAGATGTTCAAAGACATGGAGACAGAGGTGGGGACAGAATTGGCCAAGCAGAAGTAAAGATGGTTTAACATGCCCTAGAGGATGTTTCTGGATCTTATATCCCAGGAAGCTGGTGTAACTAATGAGTGTCTCATTCAATTTAAGTCATAGTGTAAGTCATGATCTAAAGAAATATTTTCCACTCTGATAATGGTAATATCTAGACTTTTTTGAACACTTATCTGTCCAAGTAAGTTTCATACATATGCTAATTACTTCAATTTGTAAAACTGCTTTAGGATTGGATAACATACTTATTACTCCTGTTTGGCAGGTAAAGAATCAGAGATTTAAGTACTTTGCATGAAGTCATGGTTGGTTTAAAGTACAGCCAGAATTTGAGTCCAGATTCTAGTCCAATTCTTGAATTTAACCACTGTCTTCAGTCATCCTATTATTCATCAGGCTTCAGAAGAATAACTACAGCACTTTTGCAAAAATTGAGTTACAAAGATTTTTCTCCATTGAAGAAAACATTTGAAAATATATTTTGTACTTTTAAGATCATTCCAAAGGAAAAACTTACAAAAATTGACTGGGCCAAGATGACATCATATAACAAGTGTCTTGTTTCACTTGAGAGGACTTAAAGGTTTCAGTTGATGTGCACATTCCAACTGTACTGTACTAACTTGCCAGAATGTTCTGAAAGTGATGCGAACTCTTTTGGTATCAAGACATTACTCAAATGTAATATATCTCCCTGTTTAGCACATGCAAAGTTATCCAGTGTTTTGTTTTGTTTTGGCCATGAGTAGAAATGACAAGACCAAGCAGTCCACTGAACTCTTGTATGATGATAAAGAGCCTGTCTGAAAATGTTTAAGACAACCAGTTGTATCCAAGTCAACTGAGTGACTTATAGGAACACATTGTATTCCTGGAAAGGGACAAGAACTTCTGTTCTTTCGCTTGTACTGAACCTGAACACAGTTCAGAGCAAACGGCAGCGATCTGTGACCATGAGTAAAAGGCAACTGTGGAGGCATGTGTCATTGTCTCACTCTTGGAAGTAAACATATTGCTGCTCAGTGCATTATTTTGTTTGATCCTCATAATTACCTTCACATAGACAGAAAATCTTATGTTTCCCATTTGACAGATTACATGACTTGCCAGTGGTCCCATGCATCAGACATGATAGTGCTGGTATCAAGATCCTTCAAATACCTTTTCTACCATGAGATGAGACTTTAGCTGTTTTCTTTGGGCTCTAACTGACCACATGAAGAGCTGCTCCTTAACATTTTCCATAATTGGACTTGGCATTGTCAAATATATCTTAACTGGGTCTTAGCTATTACCTAGAGTGACGCTCCTGCACTCATAATGAAGCGTAGTATCTTCTAATGTTAGTTTGGGACATTACTTGCCTTGCCATTTTCAGATTGGATGTCACCTGTCCTCCCCTCTCTCCTTGATAATATTTCCTTCAGGTTATTTATAACAGCACTATCATGTTTCCCCCTTTGCCTGCTCTTCTTCCTAGGCTGTATAGATCGATTTTAAAGCCGCCTACACTGCAGTTTCTTCAATTTAGTTCCACTTATCTGATTATGCATCACAAAAGGAAGCAGAAATTCCGCCTAATGGAGAAGCCCCCACAGCAGAACCTGCTAAATGATAGAAACTCAATGATCAAAGTCATGGATGTTGAATGAAATGACAGACATGAGCAACTCTGTAGAAGCCTGAATTCTGATCATGGAACTTTCTGTTCCGACACTGTGAATTTCTTGTCAGATCAGTGTTGTTCTTTCACTTTCTTGTTTCAGTTATGAAAGTCAGGTGCAGCCTCATGCTACAGTTTTAAAAATTTCTTTTGACAAGTAAATGGTCTCCAGGAAAGTGAACATCGTCATGTACTGTTTATAGAAAATGTAGAATTGGCGTGAGTGAAGAAGGAAACATGTTTACTTTAACGTAAGCCATTCACAAAAATGATCAGAGGAAAGAACATTAGAGCGATGAAATCTAAGAATGGGGAGAGATATGCAGTCAAAGATGATTGTGAGGGCACAGGCTGCCATTGGCCTTATTTCTGGGTTTTCCGTAGTGGGGCAGATTGCGCTGTTCATTAACCGCACTTTTGTTCATTACTCTCTCTGAGGGGAGAAACAGTGTTGCTTTTAAACCTCTGATAAAGGCACCATGAGGAGATAGTTCCAAAGCCTGATTCCTCATGCTCCCTAAAACACAGGGTAATGTACCATTTCATCTTAAAGGATTATTTTGGGGAGAGGGAGTTCTCTGAGAAGATTACTAAGAATTGGCTTTTAGATGGACTCAGAACTGTCTCTGTATTCACGTGCCCTCTCCATTATCACAGGCAGCAGATGAAGTTTTAAGGGGATAGCAAGGAAATAATAATTAGCAGTTCCTTCTTACCATGCCTTGTTTCTATAGGATGGGTACTCATTGTACTAAGGATTAAAGCATGCAGGATTCGACGAGGTCTTACTCCAACTGGTTTTATTTATTTTTATTTTTATTTTTTTTGCAGTACTGGGGATCGAACTCAGGACCCTGCGCTTGCTAGGCAAGCGCTTATTCCACTGAGCTATATCCCCAGCCCTCCAACTGGTTTTAAAAGCTGATATCGATGTTACATGCACTTATGTTATAATATGCAAATATGTAACACACACACACACACACACACACACACACACGATCTGAGAAGTCAAATCTGTCAAGATACAAAATGTCCCATCAGCCACAGAGAAAGGCTAATCATGAAATGATCTACAAAGGAAATGCAAGGACACATATGGATTAGCTCAGCTTCCATATATTGGTTGGCTAAGAATGAATTAGCATAATTATAAATTTGTTCCAATTACAGAAGGCAATTATCAGAGACCAGCTTACAGCATTATCAAAATGAAATCAGCAAAATGCATCTGTATTCCAGGTAGATAGCACTGAGTTAATGGTGTTTTAAACAAAGGGCACCACATAGATTCACTTTCCATCCCTTTAATTACTGCATAGTTTTGACAGGTTTCCTGCCAGTGACACGCACAAAGTCACCATGAAAAGAAAAAAAATGTGTACATTGGAAGAAAACAAAATGTTTAACATAATTATACAACTTCAAAACAACCAAATTCAAACACTAAGCTCCTATAAAGATAATTTAGTTACATAAGTGGCTTGGAGAGAGCTTTTACATTTTAGACAGAAATTCACATCAGGTCCTGTATTCCCCAAATATTGATTAGGAATAGTACTGACTAAGCCTGTCATTATCTGCCACAAACAAAAGTTCTTTGTGTAGAAATGAGATGCTGTCTTGCAAGGTTAGAAAAACTGCTATTCATAGCTCTTGTTTTCACCTGACTTTGTGTTTCAAAGAGAACCAACCTTGTTAACCAACAATTGCCAATCCGAAAAGGGCAAGGTGAGGTCACATATGTTTTGCAAGGGAGGAGGCAGGCTGGGTCTCCAAACCGTACAGCCAAGAATGCAATTCCATTTAATTAGCTAAGAATATGCATATATATGTGTATGTATGTTTATATGTGTGTATATGTATATATGGGTATATGCATATATGTGTGTATATGTATTTATGTATGTGTCTGTGTCTATATATTAGAATGTGTTTAGTAATTAAGAAAACAAGTATAAAAGAGAAACTTAAGAGATTACAGATTAATAAGGGAAATAAAAGTATATACTTTGCTTGACAACAAACAAAAAGGTAAGAGATAAAGCATAAATGTGTTTGTCATGGAAACCAAAAAGTAATGTCATTTAAAGTACAGAAAATCACCATTGAAATGAAAAGGGAGTACAGGTAAATGCCAGCCTTCAATTCAACGTGAAGCTCCTTCCACAATATATTAAAAATAGTTTAAAGGCGCCTACTCTTTGTGGTTTCTAATGAGGATCCTAATAATAGGCTTTATCTTTCTGTCACTTTATCTTTCTGTCACTTTTCTTCAACACAATAGTCTACACTCCATTATAGATTTTGCCTTTTCTGCCATTTCAGCTACATGCAAGCCCAGAAGCATTCAATGAAAAATTTTAGGAATAAAATGCATAAATTTTAAATTATGCACCTTTCTGAGCAATGTAATGGAATTTGTCACCATCTTGCCCTGTCCTGCCCTGGACATGAACCATCTGATTTTCCAGCTTATCTATGTTATACACAACTGTAGCCACTCAGTGGTTTTCTTCACTATCAGGTCAACTGCCCTAGTATTACACTGCTTAATAGGGGATTTGATAGTATTGGTACTTTTGGGCATCCATGTATCATCTCTCATGCATAAGCGGGAAAGTACTACCATATTCACTGATCTCCAGAGTCAAGTGGCCTCTTGGAAAATAATGTCTCTAATCTCACTTCTTAGAGGTAAGCAAATCTAGGCATAAAATGTTGAAATATAATAAGTGAGATCAGAAAAGGTAAGGAAGCACGGGGGAGTCATTCCGTAATGTAGAATGAGGGAGGGTTTCCTGCATAGCATGAAAGCCCAAAGTAAACAAGGTTGATCAGTAAAATTTTGAGATTTAATGTGCAGGAAAGATGACATAAAGAGGAAAAATATTTAAAGCACTTTAAAACATTTATAAGATATGATAAAATATTGTTATATCAATATTAAGGCAGATGTCAAATATATTTTGCATTAAAAGAGAACAGACACTGGTCAGTACGAAGTACCGGTCAGTACTGACTGGATTATCAACCAGGTCCTTAACACAGAAAAAGCACTCTAGAGGTGAAAAAAAATTAACATTCCAAAAGAAAAATGACCTACGTACTTGAACAGATTATCTAAGAGAAAAAACTACAAGGGGAGAACTGACCTATGGGAAGTTATTCAACCTCACCAATAATGACAGTGGAAATGAGGCATTGTTGTCACGCTAAAAAAATGGAAAACACTGAATCTATTTAGAATTGCAAAGGCATAAAAAATACAAATTTTCATTCACCTCTGGAGAGAGAATAGTCTTGTAATTTTCATGAGAACTAAAAACATTTATGTAATACAAAATACCATTGATTGCAATAGGCTAATTATTAGTAAAAATCCAGCAATACGTGTTACACTGAGATGTCAATCGCAACTTTGTATATACAAAAAAATAAAACTGGAAACAACCTAAATTTCTCTTACTTGTTTAAATCAGTTATGGTATGTTCATTCAATGGAATACAACGAGACCATCAAACAGCAAGATGTGTGAATAGTGTGGTATTTATGCACAATGGAGTACTACTCAGCCGTAAAGAAAGATGAACTAGGGGGAGATGCAATATAGCTGAAAAGATGACCAGGCACATTAGAGTGGCTCAGAGAAAATGAATTAAAAACACGGGTAGTTGGAAGAAAGAGACATTCTGATGTCAAAATCAATCTGAAATAAGAGAATCATAGCTCAAACAAAACATAGGTATTGCATTTTATAAAGAGAGGAGCGGGCCACAGAGCTGCCGGCAGGACACCTGCCTTTACGTGGAGCAGAAGCTGCAATTTTTGGAAGTTCTCGAAAGACTGAAGGACTGCACCAGCATGGGAAACTCAAGCCACACAGGACAGACTTGGGTTTTATGACTCCTTGCTTCGTTTTTGTTCGTACACGTAGAGGACGTTGCAGCTGGACAGCAAATTCCCCAGGACACACAGGGTGAGTTCACAGGAAGATGCTCCCTTCCCACTTTTCTCTTTTACTCTTTTTTGTTGCTGTTGGTCTCTACCATAGCAGCTAACTGGAACTCCTAGTGACAAGGTTATCAACTGTACAGCACAGGTGAAGGGAGAGTAGCACAAAACCACTGCTCCTGCCTTGCTCCCAGCAGCGTGAGAGACACAGGGATTTAAGATTTAAGCAGCTTTGGGCCATGGTGGGGCAAAGAATGGGAAGTCACCACTCTCCCAGCCCTGCTCCCAGCGGGCGAGAGAGCAGAGAGAAGTGGGACTCAAGCAGCCTTGTGCTGTTTCTGCAGCAACAGCGGTAGGGTCGACGAGTCAGCCAACAGCACTGTCCCAGCCCTGCTCCCAGCAGCACAGGAGAAGACAGACACACGCTGTCTAAACGTAACAGAGGAGGCCATACAAGGGCTGGGCTGGGGCCAATTGTACATGGGGTGGGAAGCAGATTCAGTCTCTGTCTGAGGGCACCACAGCAAATGGGACAGCAAAACAGAGACAAATAGGGTAAGGAGACCTTGGCAGGCCACCTGGGAACATTCAGATAGGTGCTGGCTAAAGACTCTGGATTAAACCATGACATCAGATGGCCAAGATGAGTTTCACATGCAACACTAACCCTACTGTAGACATGGTGGGGTCACCCGGCACAGATTTGGGCTCTGATTTGGACACTACCACAGAACTGTGGACACCAGAGGAATTTTATTGGTCTTTGTTTTGTTTGCCTTTTCTGGTCTTTTTTCTTTTTTCGTTGTTTAGTTTTTTATTTCTATTGTTAGATTTATTCATTTTTTTCTCACTTTTCTAAACTATCTTTCTTGATTTTTTGATTCTTTCTTATGAGTGAGAACACTGTATCTAGTTTTTATGGGTCACTTTGATAATCTTGTGCTTTCTCCTCCTTCCTTCTCTCCTGTCTTCTAAAGTTTCCCAAAGCTTGAGTGATCATAATTTGTCTTTCAGCCTTGCTTCTACCATATTTCTCTTCACTTATCTATTTTTTCCCATATCTCTTTTAATTCTCCTCACCCTAAAACAGGATAAAATCACTCTACTAAGAGGAAATTCACTACATATGAATTCCTAGATTATACTGGATTTTTGTTCTATAATTATAGATCTTGCTTCTAGAGTTAAAGATACCAAATCAGTAGTTACCATAGTTTGTCAGTTTCAAGCTTGCAACTGATGGTACTTTTTCTTATTTTACAGAGAAAACAAAACAAAGTAACAACAATCAAGACAAAAACAACACAAAAATAATAAAAATAATTTCAAAACAAGGTGATAGGAAGTTAACAATGGTGGTACTATTACATATTTTTTTTTATTAAAAAAAATACAAGTACAAAAACATATTGACAAACAGACACCAATTAGCATAAAAACTAGTACAATCACAACTAATCTATAGACAAGGTGATATGATCTCAACAGTGGTTTTTGGTTTTTCTGTTTTTTCTGTTGTTGAGAGGATTAATTGTCTGACTAAATTTGCATGTCTGGATATGGGCTTATATATTTACACTTCGAAGATATCAATGGATAAAGCAATACATATTGTTATCACAATGGTGGTACTATTACATATTGTTATCTTCAATGAAGTTGCTCAGATTACTATATGTAAGAATGCAAGATTGATCAAACAATTAAAGGGAATAAAAAATTAAAAAAAATTAGAAATGACACAGAATTTCACTAATCCAGGTAGTAGGGATTCAACAATGGTGGTTATGTTGCATATTGTCATCTTCTAATTAGTTGTTCACATTACCAGATCTAATCATGCAAAACTGGTCAGAAAAAGTTAAGAACGATTCCTTTCACGAAACCAATAGACACATGCAAGACAATTATCCCAGCTGTCTTTGTATATCCATATATATTTTTTTCTTCCTTTCTTTTCTCCTTTCCCTCATCCCATTTGTTCCTTCTCTTTGAGGAATTTCTTTTCCTTTCCCAATATCTATTGTACCTTTCAGGTTGTATTTACTTTTTCAGGTTCTCATACTAGGGAGACAATATGATGTCTACACATGTGGGTTTGATTTATTTCACTTATGGGTATGATCTCTAGTTGCATCCATTTTCCCATAAAAGCCTCAAGATTATCTTTTTATAACTGAGTGATACTCCATTGTATAAAACTACCACACTATCCATTCCTCAGTTGATGGGCATTTGAGTTGTTTCCATGATTTAGCTATTACAAATTGAACTGCTATCATCAAGAATGCACATACATCACTGTGATATGATGTTTTCAATTCTTCTCGAAAAATATCCAGAAAGGGAATAGTTGGGTTGAATGGGACCTCTAATCCTACAGGACCCTGAGGAAACTCCCCACTGATATCCGTAGTGATTACACCAGTCTACACTCCCATCAACAGTGAAGTGTTCATTTTTCACTGCAGCCCTCCAGCATTTGTTATTGCTGGACTTCTTGATGGTGGCCATTCTTTCTAGGGTAAGAGGGAATCTCAGTGTTGTTTCAATTTGCATTTCTCAAATAACCAATGCTGTTGAACATTATTTTCCTATATTTATTTGCCATTAGTATTTCTGCATCTGAGAAGTGTATATTCATCTCACATAGTCATTTCTGGATTGGGTCTTTGAATTTTGGGGGCCTGATCATTTAAAATTCTTTTTATGTTCTATATAGAAGTCCTTTGTCTGAGGTACAATTGGCTAAAATTTTTTCCCAGTTCTAGGAACTTCTTTTTACTTGGCTGGTGATTTCTTTTGATATGCAAAAAGTTTTCAATAAGATGAGATCCCAGTTCCTCATTCTTTGAAGTATTTCCTATGAAGTTTGGTTTTTGTTTATGAACTCTCTGCCTACCCCTCTGTTTTAAAGATTTCTACCTACTTTTGCCTCCAACAGATTTAGTATTGCTGTTTTAATATTTAGATCTTTGATCCATTTTGACTTTAGTTTACTGCATGGTGATAGTCATGTGGAAAGCCAGTTTTTTCAGCACCATTTATTAGAGTCTACTTTTCTTCCAGTGAACATATTTGTCTCCTTTGTCAAAAATAAGGTGACTGAGTGTGTTTGTAGTTGTGCCTGCATCTTTTAGTCTGTTTTGTTTGCCAGTATCATGCTGATTGTATCACAGAAGCTTTGTAGTATAATTTTAAGTTAGAGATTGTGATGCAGGCCTTGCTTTTGCTGCCCAGGATTGCTTTTGCTATTCTAGGTCTCTTGTTTCCAGATGAATTTTAGGAATGCTTTCTCTAGATCTGTGAGTTATACTAATGGTATTTTGATTGGGATTGCATTGAATCTGTATAAAAATTTTGGTAAGTATGGCCATTTTCACAATGTTGGTTCTTCTTATCTATGAACAAGGAATAGTTTTTCATTTTCTCAAGTCCTCTTAGATCTTTTTTATTAAAGTATGATAATTTTCACTGTATAGATCATTCCTTATTGCATGAATTTGAATTTTTTCTTTTTTCATATGGTTGGCAAGGGGTTTACCAATTTTATTTATTTTTTCAAAGAACCTACTCTTTGATTCATTAATTCTTTATATTGTTTTCTTAGTGCCCATTGCATTAATTTCTGCTCAATCTTTGTATTTTTGGGCCTTCTTTGGACTTTGGGGTTGACTTGTTCTTCATTTTCCTGAAGCCTGAAGTGCTGCATAAGGTTGTTTATCTGTGCTCATTCTGTTTTCCTGATGTTAGAACTCACCACTATAAATTTCACCCTTAGGACTGCTTTCACTGCATCCCACAGGTTCCTGTATGTTGTATTTGCATTTTTGGTTGATTATAAATATTGTGTAATTTCTTCTTTAATTAATGTGCGACCCATTGGTTTTTCAGGAGGGTGTTATTTAATTTCCATGTGTTTATGTAATTTTTGTGATTTCTTTTGTAATTTCTAATTTCATTGCAATAGGGTCAGATAAAATGCATAGGATAATTTGAATTCTTTCACATTTACATAAGCACATTCTATGTGCTAATATATGGTCTATTTTGGAAAACAACCAATGTGCAGCTAAGAAGAATGAGCAGTCTGATATCATTGGGTGGAACACTCTGTAAAGGTCTACTACGTCCATTTGTTCACAAATTTGGTTTAGTTCTGTTATTTCTTTGCTAATTTTTTGCCAAGTTTATCTATGTCTTTATGACAATGTGATGTTAAGTCCCTTGTTACAACTGTTATTGCTTATTTGATTTTTCATGTCTGTTAATATTTGTCTTATATATCTGGGTGCTCCTGTATTTGGTGCATATATATTTATGCTTGTTATCTCTTCCTCTTACAGTTCTCCCCCTTACCAGTATGTAGTGACCTTCTTTATTCTTTTGACTATTCTTGGTTTGAAGTTCACCTTGTCTAAAAACAAATAGTGGCCCCTGCTTTTTTCTGAGTTCCTGTCACATGAAGTATTGTTTTCCATCCTTTAACTTTCAGTCTATGAATTTCTTGAGTTAAGTGTGTTTCTTGTATACAGCCTATTGTTGGATTTTGTTTCTTGATCCACCCTGCCAATCTGCTTCTTATGATTAGTGAATTTAGGCCATTTACATTAATGGTTATAACTGATATGAATTGGCTTATCTTTATCATGTTATTTTCCTGTTGATGGTACCCTACTTTTCCCCTCTGTTTAATTGCTTACTCTGCTTGGTGATTCCTTTCCATTGTTGTTCTTGAAGTTGGGGTCATTTGGGGTCATTTTTGTCTCTTGCTAGAATACCTTGCAGTTCTCTTTATAAATTTGGTTTTGTGGTCATAAATTTCTTCAGTTGTTCTTTGTTGTGGAGGTATTTATTTCTCCACTAATTTTGAATGATAGTTTTGCAGGGTATATCAATCTAACTTGGAAGTGGTTTTCTTTCAGGACCTGAAATACTTCACTCCAGTCTCGTCTTTATCTGATGATTTATATTGAGAAATCTGCCTTGATTCTGATGGGCTTTCCTTTAATAGTTGATCCGTTTCTTTTCTCTAACAGCTTTTAATATTCTGTTCTTTTGCTGAATTTCTTGAACCATAATTAGTATGCATCTATGTGTAGATTTATTGTGGTTAAGGTTAATTGGATTTCTATATGCCTCACTTACATATATGTCACATTCTTTGCTCATGGTTGGGATATTTTCTGCTATTCTCATTTGTGTACACTCTTGCTGTTTAATTGACACCTATCAGTTTTATATTGTTTTTCTCGCCCTCATCTTGCAGCTGTTAAATTGTTATTTCCTAGTTTCTTGTTATTTTTAAGAGCTCTTTCCTTTCACAATCACTAGGTGCAATGCTGTCTTCAAGGTCTGAAAGTCTATCTTCAGTTTCATTCAAGTGGTTTTGCTAGGTTTTAGTGGAACTTTTAATGTCCTGGGTATCTGAATCTATTTCATGCATTTTAATTCTTTTCTATATTGCTCATCTAATGTTTCCATCACTTTTCTATGCTCCTCTATCTTTTTATTTATGTCTACTTTAGATATGCTGTGCAATTCTTTCATTATTGTTGTCATTTCTTTTTTTACCTGAGAGATTATTTCTGATCTGATTTCTTCTGTGACCTGATGGAGTTGTTTCATTACTTCAGTTGCTGTCATTTGGGGTGGAGTATGCCTCACTGAGGCCCTGCAGTTTCCTGGAGCTCAGCATCACTCTTACAATGTTGTGCATGTCAGGGGTGGCTCGCCAAACCTCCTGGATTCACTGGGGCTCAGGGCTGCTCCTGCATCAGTGGGAGTGTGGGATGTGGTTCACTGAGTACCCTGAAGCTGTCCTGGGCTCAGCATCACTCCTGTGACATTGGGCATTGAGGCTCCCAAAGCTGTCTAGGCCTCAGCTCTGCTCCTGCACCAGTGGGGTATGGGACATGGCACATGGAGCTTCCCTGATGGCATAGTTACTGTTCATTTTGCTACTTTAGTAAGGACATCATACATGATATAATCAGGTACTCTCGCTAGTATGACAACACTATGGTTGTCTGGGGTCATAGTCATCACCACAGCCCAGTACAAAAGGACTGGAATTTGACTCAAATATATAGCAATTTCTCAAGTCTAAAAAATGGGGAGGTATGACCTTGGGGAAGACAGAAAGGCCAATAATCACTTACACCTAGAAGACATCTTTGTAGGCTAGACATTTCTAAGGAAGCCTCAATATGATGGATGAAGCTACCTAGTATAAGCAGTTTATAATATCAACATAGAAAACCAATCAAAAATTTAAAAAAAATAGAAAATGGGAAGATGCAGCCCTAGACCTCCAGCCCACCAAAGACAAATGCAGAAGACAATGAGATAGAGGAAAGCATAAATGACCCACCCTCATGAATTTTCTGAAGGGTTAGCAGCAGACAAAAAAACATAATAAACCAAAATAAACAAGTAAATGAGGCTATCAAGAAAGTCAGATCAGAAATAATCTCTCAGGTATAAAAAGAGATGACCAGCATAATGAAAGGCCTGCTCAGCAACTCTAAAGTAGATGAAGACTTAAAAAAAAAAAAAACAAGAACTTAAGAAAATAATGGAAACCATGAACACACATTGTAGGAAAGAAATAGAATCCATGGAACAGATTCAAAGATGTACTGGAGATTAAAGTTTCCATTGAAATTACATGTAGATGAATGCAGGGAAAGGTAAGAACAGACTATCAAATCTCTAGATCTAGATTGCAGTTAGCAATCACGAAAAGATTTCTTTAAAACAGCGAGGGACCATGAAAAATGAATCCATCAGCTGCAAGATGACGCAAAGTACAGCATAAGATTAATTGTAGTCAATGAAAAAGCAGGACATAGCACAAATGACATAAAAAACTTCACAGAAATAATGGGAGAAACCTCAAGCATGGAAAAATAATTTGATTTACAGGTAAGTGAGGAATCTTGAACT
This sequence comes from Dinomys branickii, assembly GCA_004027595.1. NCBI lineage: Eukaryota > Metazoa > Chordata > Mammalia > Rodentia > Dinomyidae > Dinomys > Dinomys branickii. The sequence goes on along the minus strand of PVLD010009740.1, from coordinate 745 downwards.
CCAATTAGCTATAACCATAGTAAATCTATACCAAGGCATGTAATAATCAAGATTCCAGAAATTCAGCACAAGAACCAAATATTAAAAGCTGTTAGAGAAAAGAAATAAATCAACTATAAAGGAAACCATAACAGAATCATAGCAGACTACTCAATATAACACTCAAGTCAAGTACAGCTCGGAGTGAAGTATTTCAAGTTCTAAATGAAAAGAACCACCAACCCAGATTTATGTACCGTGCAAAACTACCCTGATATACCAGACAAAAAAATGGAGATATAAGATACTTCCATGTCAATGAAAACTAAAGAAACTAATGACCAACAAACTAGCTTTCCAAAAATTTTGGACGAATATTTCAGAAAACGATAATGAAGATTCCAAAACACCAATAGAAAGAATATACCAGGCAAGGAAAGCAAGTAAACCGGGAAAAAACAAGAAATCAACAACAGGAAAATAACATGTCAAGGATAAGCCAACACATACCAGTTATAACTAACAATGTAAATGGTCTCAATTCACCAATCAAAAGAAACAGACTAAACTTCTGGGAAGATGGCGACCGGGTAGGCAGCAGAGAGAGAACCTCCCAGAGGATTACCACCCAGACAATGGAATATAGCAATATGAAGACAGAAAGGAGAGAGGTGTGTACCCTGAACCCAAGAAGGATCTGAAATGGGAACTGAAGCCCTAGGAAAGACCAAGCAAAACCTCTCCTGGAGGAAAGGATCGGAGGGCC
>PVLD010009739.1:0-74982 GCA_004027595.1 Dinomys branickii | reverse complement strand
CTAAGCAATAATCGATGACAGGATATTAGATTAATAGTGTATATCTGTATGTGTTAGCCTGAACACACACTTCGAAGATATCAATATGTAAAGCAGCAACAAGCGGTGTTTTTTTCTGTTGTTGTTGTTGTTGATGTTGTTGCTGTTGTTGATGTATGCCTGTTTTCTTTCTTGTCTTTGGATTTTTGGTTTTTGTGGGATTTTTTTTTTTCTGTTGTTGAGAGGATTAACTGTCTGACTAAATTTGCATGTGTGTATATGGGTCCATACATCTACAATTCGAAGATATCAATGGATAAAGCAACAACTACTGTTGAGACCATATCACCTTGTCTATAGATTAGTTGTGATTGTACTATTTTCTATGATAATGGGTGTCTGTTTGTCAATATGTTTTTGTACTTTTATGTTTCTAAAACAAAAAAAAAAAAAGTGAACTAGTTGGCTATGGCAACTGCCCTCAGCAGGGACACTTCAGATGACCCAGTTCTGACCCTCATATTCTCATTCTGCAGAAGCCCAGCCTATGCATGTTCTCAAGGCAGTGATGGTGGCACAGAGAGAAAATGTTAATGCACGCAAGTCTCCTTGAAGGTTCAGCTCAAATTTTGCCTGTTGCTAAGTTTATAATATTCTATTGGCCAGAGCAGGCCAAACTACTTCAGTGAGGGGAGCTGTGCAGTTGCACAACAAAGCACATACAGGCAGGAAGGAGTGAGCCGTTGAAGCCACTGATGTAATCAATCTGCTGCACCTACTGATTCTTTAGTGGATTGACATTTCCAGAGCTCAGGGTAAAATTTCTGAATGGGCACCATGTCAAATGAATGACACATCATCCATAGTATAATGATGTTAACTCGTGGGGGGGTAGTACACAGATCTGGGGACTCAACAGGTATACCCTCCGTGATTACTAAAACCCACCTGATTTTGGAGGTCATCCTACTGGTGACCCCAGGCTTGAGTAAATTGGCCTCAATGAGTGTAGAATAAATGAAGGTAGAAATTTGATGATACTTTGGAGTTGAAGATGTGGAAAGTGGTTAGTGGTTTCACATATCAATGAGAAGACCCATATGTCTAATAAATTATTTTGAAAAAAACCTTTTTTTTGCCTTTCTGAGACAGAGTTTCACTATGCAGTTCAAACTGGCCTTGAACTTACTTTGTAGCCCAGGCTGGCCTTGAACTTACAGTGATCCTCCTGCCTTCCAAGTGCTGGGATTATAGGGATGTGCCACCATGCCCAGCTGTATATGAAATTTTAAAGAGCCCACTATATACTATCCACTAGACTGAGAAGAGAGGTCACATAATTAACAAGGTACAGTTTCTATTCAAGGATTATGGCAGAGAGATGCTATCCAATAGGGTAACTGCCAGCTGCAGAGGGCTAGTAGGAACTGAGATGTCACTGGGCCCAGAATGTCAAGTTTGAAATACTGTGTTTGGTCAACTTACTACAAAAAAAAAAGAAGAATGAAAAATGTATAATCACCTTTTATATTGAGTGCATGTTGGAATGCTGACACTTTGGATATATTGGATTAAATAAAATATATCACCAAAATTAATCTCTTTCTACTTTTCAATGTGTCTACTAAAAAATTTAAAATTACAAGTACAGCTTGCATTATATTTCTAGGAGATAGCAATGTGCTAGACGTCATTGACGAGGTAGTGAGGTAGTAGGACAGTAGTGAACAGCTGCATTCTGATGCCCAATTGCCTTAGACACAAGATTTAAATCTTTACTGTATCACTTGATGGCTCTCTTACCTTGGGAAAAATCCTCCACCTCTGTGCCTCGTGTTCTTATCTGAAGAACTGAATAATCAGATTATTTATTTTATAGTGAGTGCTGTTATTTGTTTAATTTTATTGCTTGCTTTTCATTTTTTGTCACATTGAGATTGGACCCAGGGCCTTTGCAATGAGGTACGTCTTCAGCCTTTTTAATTTTGAGACAAGGTTCCACTAGCTTGCTAAATTTTCCAGGCTGGGGTTGGATTTGGGAAGCCTCAGCCTTCCAGAGTCCTAGAATTATAGGTATGTGCCACCATGCCTGACTTGTTTGAAGTCTTTGATGAGTTAATGTATGTCACATGATTTGAATACTGTCTCATGTACATGGTGGTTAATATTTTACGAATGTGATCAGTGCCAAATTGGGATATGGTAATCAGTCATCTAATCCATGCAGGGAGTCAGAGACAGCTTCTTGAGGATGATGGGAGGGGGGCTTTGGGAAGAGAATGAGAGAGAGAGAGAGAGAGAGAGAGAGAGAGAGAGAGAGAGAGAGAGAGAGAGAGAAGGTATCAGATGTGTAAAGGCTAAGCAGGCAAGAGAAGAGGTAGGAGGAGAGGCAATTTCTGTGTAGCCCTAAGGTCAAGCTTGCTGCATCCTGGGGCTGAAATCACTGATCAGAGCTTAGAAAGAAAGAAGCAAGTGTACAGCAGGGAAAGATCAGACTGGAAAAGTCTTGACAGCTGTGGCAGGTGGTTCGACTTGATCCTAAGAGCTCTGAATATTGAAATTTGGGGAAGGAACAGAGAGTCATGGGACACCTAGCATAAGGGGAAATTCCTGAGATAACAGTCTCACCCTCAGCCATCCACGTAGACATCTATGAGAGACTGGTTTTAGGGCCTTCATAGATAATCATAGATAATCCTCTGTAGATAATCATAGATCAATCTGTGGAATGATCTGTGGATCAGTTAACTCTGACCTCTACAGAGCTATGTAACAAGTTATTCTAGTGTAGCAGCTGGAACAATTATTCACTCTCATGTTTGCAAGTCAGCTCCAGGCTAGTTGTTGAGCTTGGGTTTGCTTGGCAGTTCAGCATGGAGCTGGGGCTTGGGCTGCTCCTGGCTCATTTTAGGTTCATGTAGGGACCAAGGCTGGAGACACAGGGGAAGTCTTTCTGTGTACAGAGGCAACCCCTTTCATATCAGCAGCCTAAATACCAGAGAGAAATGAAAACACATAATGAAATTTCCAAGCAGAACCCGCACACCTCACTCTCACCTAGATGCCCTTGGCTAGAGGATGCCACGTGGCCTACCCACATCCAGGGGAAAGAAAGTGCATTCCACAGTGGTAAGGGCACGATGCAGGAAGGCAAAGAACTGAGGCTTAAAGTGGGACCTCCCAAGAGTGGCTGTGGAGGTCTCTGTGGGAAGAACATGTGGCCTGAGGACATGAGAAGGAATCATATGTAAACATTTCTAGCAGAAATTTTTAAATTGAGCAATGTTTTGTGTACAATAAATACACACACACACATCTTAAGCATATGACTCAATGAGTTTTGAGAAATATTTGTACATTTATAGCCCACATATATGGGAATAGGGGTCAAACATCTCTTCTTTTCCAGTTATTGCTGTACCCCTTGTTGAAAAGACTTCTCCTTCCCTATGGAGTCACTCTGACATCTTTGTAAAAAGATCACTGTTTGATGCTTTTTTTTTTTTTGCGGTACTGGGGATCAAACTCAGGACCTTGAGCTTGCCAGGCAGGCACTTATGCCACTGAGCTATGTCCCAAGCCCTGTGAAAAGATCACTGACCACATAGGTGGGTTTATGTCTGAGCTCCCTTACAGTTATTTCTGTTGATCTGTTTGTCTATCTTATGCCCATGTCATAGGTTTTTTCTTCTTTATTTTTTTCTTTCTTTCTGTGAGGATGGAAGCCAGGGAACATGTAAGGAAAATTTGTTACTGCCCTCTTTTTCTGTCTTTTATAGGATCAGTTAAGTTTTCTTTGACTTTTTATTTTTAATTCAATATATTCTATTTTGATTCCATTGGTGGTTACTAAAAACTTTATCATGAACATTTAATGCTACATTTAAAAAATAATATCTACATAAATTTAAATTTCTAGTCTCTTCTTAAAGAAAATGATGCCCTTAGCATGAACCAGCTTCTCTAAAAATGATCCCCTCACATTTTCATTTTGTTTTCTGGAATTATTTAAAAACCGGATTATTATTTGCAATTACTGCATATATAGATTTTCCAAATAATTGCACAATTTACAGTTAATGTGTATTTAGGTTTTCAAACCATTATTTTCTGATTTCTGCCCTCCCTAATGCTTCTTGTGTGATGCAATGCTATTTTCCTAAATCCATTCTTCAATGTTTCTTTTAAGGAAGGTCTGTGAAGATCAGTAGCTCTTGGTTTCCATGTTTGTGAAAACAAATTTCAACCTATAATTCAATATCCAAATGACCTATGAACAAGAGAGGTTCTAGTTTTGAACACAAGTTTAAGATCTAGCTCCTAAAAGATATATCCCATACAATTCTGCTTACTATGCAGTGTGGCTGAGTTCCCATGGAGGTTGCTGAAATATTTTCTCTATTGCTTTCATGTTTGACTATGTGTTTTGACACTTAGGAATTCTGTACGTGTTTGGTCTTCTACAGCGAACAGGCATGGGGGAGTCAGTTAAAACAGTATGCAGGCAAAGAAAAGGGCAAGTGAATTCACTGTAATTCAGTGAGAGGTTTGGAAAGCCAAGGGGTTGTCGTGTAGTGAGGGAGTGGGAGCTCATGAACGTGACTGTATGGTCAGGGACAGGTCACACAGGGCCGGGGAAAGGACTAGTGAGTTCATTCTCAGTGTGATGGAAGTCCACGGGAAGATCTGAAGAGGAGGAATGACAAGATGGATTTCTAGATTTATGAAGTAATTTGGCATCTGTGGCTGGTTTTCTTGTTCTCTTTACTTATCCAGCTCCTTGGAGCCCTTGATTTTACTTTCATATACAAATGTCTGTTTACATAGCCTCCAGGAATTTATATTTTGAGAATGTTTTCTACAATATAAATAAAGGCTTCCAACATTAGGCTGCAAGCAGTAAGAAATCATGTCAAAGCACTGGCTTAACCCTGGGTTATAAATTGCTTGAGTCAGGGGAAGCGAAAACATAATTTGCATTAAATTTGGCAAATTTTTGATTAAATTAAATATACCAGGTAATTACCCAAGAAAAAATTTTCCAAAGGTCTGGTTTTGTAGTTCAGGCTGTTTTTGAACTCATTATGCTGCTCAGGTTGTCCTCAAACTCGTGGCGATCTTCCTGCCTCATCCTCCCAGTGCTGGGATTATAGGCATGTGCCACCATATCTGGTGTATCCACTCTTTTAGAGGGTTGAAATTTTCCACGATAAAAATCTTTGATAATTTAAAAAGCAGTTTAAAGCATTCAGTAAAATATTATCTAGTCAATGTGAATCTTCCAGAGAAAAATTTCTGTGATGCTTCTCCTTTACAATGATTCTTAATTTCATGTATTACCTATCCATCCATCCACCATCAATCCATCCAATCATCCATCCATCCACCCACCCATCCACTCACCCATCCACCCACCTATCCATTCATCCACCCATCTACTCATCCATCCATCTCTATACATCTACATACCCATCCATGCATGCTTTTATCTAATTACTGATCGATATCTGTCGATCTATTCTTAAATTATCTGTAACAATTATCCAAATGACTGTTTCAGAGTTGTTGCCTTAAATTGTGTTTCCTGAAAATCAGAGCCTGAGAAAAAGCTTCAAGTGCCAGCACTTTACTTTGGAGGAAAAACTTGGAGGAGCCAAGAAGGGGAAAGCAGTCAATCAGCTGCCTTATTGTCTAGATCAGGCACTGAGGGCAACTGCAGCTTCATTCCTGAGGAATTCTACAAGGTAGTGTTAAACACACACCCCAGAATTATTCCTGTTGAATGGTGATGTGTGTTGTAATACCAGCTATGGTCAGAGATTAGTTGAGGGCTGTTCCAAGATGTTAAGTCTCTGGGACTTCCCAGTACACTAAGCCCAAACCAAGTACTCTTCCACAACTTCATGAAAAAAAAGCCATTTCTTATGTTTCCATAGATCAAATCTTTAAATAGGGCTCAGCAGACTGAATTTTGCGTGTATCTTGAGGCATGTATGCTGGGGCATGCCTATAGTCCCAGCTACTTAGAAGCTGAGGCAGGAGGACCACTTGTACCTATGAGTTGAAGACCAGCCTCAGCAACAGAGAGAGACCTCATCTAAAACAAAAAATCACATCTTACTGTATGTAAATTATACTTGAATGTAGACTAAAACCAGCAACAATAATTCTTTTAGTAAGCTCACAGATCTGTGAGATAAAAAAGACCTGTAAGGCAAAGGTTTGTCCTGACCTTTCACAAGGCTCCTAACCTTGTTGAAATCTTCAACTTCAAGTCATTCTCTTTACTGGTCTCTTGGAGACGTTCAGGGGAGGAAAAATCTTCCATTATTCCTCTTTTTTGCTTTTTAAGAGTGAAAATATTTTTTCTTCATCAAGGGAATGAAGAGTGAGTTGGTGTATATTTAAATGTTATACTGAGTTGATTTAATTTGAATTAGAATTTTTGATTTAATATGAATTAGAATTTTTGCAGTAAGACAGTACCAATTCTAACACTTTAAGTAATAAAACCAATACGTTTCCAACATGCATAATTCATATTCAGCAGAGCTTTTCTTAGCTTCATAATTATTACTTCCTTCCATGGTTGCAATCATCGGCATCTATTTAGTGGCTTTCTTGATTTTTGCATTCTCTTTATGAGAAGTAAGCTCAGAAAGATTTCAGGCATTTCTTAGTTTTCTTCTACTGCTCCCAGATAAAAACACTGGAACCATCAAATTTCTGATTTGAAAATGACTGGCTATGGGACCGCGGGGATTGAGGGTGTTTTCAAGTCCCCGCTGTTCCCAACCTTAGCGCTCCTGGTGGCTCTGCCTCATGACGGGACTAGATTTCATCCTCACTTTCTTTTACCAGTGAGACTTCTGATACAGTGGTTTCCTGTTCGTTTCTGCTGGAGGCCTCAGCTGCTTCTGCCACTTTCGCTACTGATGACAGAAGCAACGTCAGCTTTGTACATCCGGTCATTATAGATTGTCGTTTCTCCAAACCCAGATGCCAACTTTCCCAGTATCAAGGGGAAAGCGGCCATCGTCTGTTGAACAATTTTCCTAAATTCAGCTACAGTGTTACCATTATTTTGTATAAGGATGAGCCAACCTGTAACAACACACTGGGATTAGTTTCTTCCCTTGAAATTATGTCTAGCAGTACCCGCACTGTGGTTTATCCCATATTGCTGATTTATCCTGCCTAATTTGGAGAAATGTTTTCCTTTCTCTAAATCTTGTCATCCAGTTCACAGAAGGGATTTCATGGGGATTCATACAAAGCTTCTGAAACTCAACCACTCGTAAGAGAAATGCAGGTAAAAATAGCGGTGAGACATGATGCCTCTCACACACAAGATGGCAGACATTTTAAAGTTGGTGTTGCAATTATTTTTTGCTGTGGAAGCAACTTCCATGGCACTCAAGGAGTCCAATGGTAGCAACAAGGAAAGGCCTGGAGGCCACATCATTACATTTTCCTGACCTCTCGAGAAATGATCTTAGAACTGCATACTTGACTTTGAAGATTTGCCTTAACCTTTTCCCGATACCAAAGGCTCCGGTTTTGATCTTTGCATTTTCTTACCTTGGGGAGCTTTGCTTGCTAGAAAAGCAACTACCTGCAGCTTAAAACTTTTCCTTAAATTCTAATAAAATACTACATAGTTCCTCCTTTAGCTTCTGTTTTGCATTTTCCCATAAGCATTCAGAAAAGCCATTTGTCATTTTCAGCATTCTGCCTGGGAATTTTCCTAGCCTAATCTTATCAGATGAAGTAAACTCCAGAGTTAATTTCTGGGAATTATCAGCCTCAAATGCATTGTATCTCCTGCTTCACAGAAGAGTTAGAACTGGTGCCAAGATTCAGTGGGAGGAAACAGTGTGTCCCAGACTAGTAAAGTCCTGATTCTGATCTCCTGGGGAAAATACTGACATTAACTTCATTACTCTTGAACCTGAAACCGAAGACTTTGAATTTTGCAAATTTGTGCCTTTTAGACAGACAGAAAATATCGAATTAGGGAAAATTTTGAGGAAGCCAGTATCAGACAAATTCATAGAAGAGAATCACTAAAAAACTTATGTGAGATTGGGCAAATAGAAAACATTTCTCATTCAGTTCACTATTATCTTTTAAATATCTACTGTTTGCAGAGCACTGCACGAAGAACTTGTGCTTGGACCTAGACAAAGAGTAAAGTATAATTCTTGCTTTCAAATAGGTAATATTTTACAGACTACATGAATGACAAATGAACATGTAATGACAAATAGCTATATTCCAGGGGTGCCCTCATTAGAATCACATGTACCATCTTTCTTAATATCACTAATATTGAAAATGCCCCACGCCTAAAAACAACACTTGTGTCTAAAACTGGTTGTGAATATGAAATTAACACATAGCATTTGTAAGAAGTCGGTGTACAAGAAGAAAATGTTAAAAAATACCAGCTAGAGCAGTATGATTCTGAAAGAATCTGTTTGGAAAAAAAACCAAGGTGTTGGGCTAGGTGCTTTCAGATCTGTTTCCCAGTTACATTCATTTCCTTTTCCCTATAGTGTGATATGAGAAAGAGACAGGCTTTATGGTCAGTTTGTAGTCATCTGGGTTCAAACCCTGATCTTACAATTTAAAAGCTGTGTGGTATAGGTGCACTATATCTCTGTGCCTGTATTTCTTCATGGGAGGAATGAAGATGATCCTTTACATCTCCAGTCTGTTCCTGCATCCCTGGCCCAGTGTTAGAGTTCAGTATTTGTTAAACAAATGCGTGATGACAAGAATGTTCTTGAGATTTAATGATAAGCCTCCTTAGCATGGCTGTTCTTGGGCAACATTCATTAGAGCAACTGCTTGCTCCTTCTGTGCTTTACTCCAGGTCACATCTTGACCCCACCATCATCTGCTCCCTTCGTAATTAAACACCTGAAATGAGCTCAGACCACTGCATGTGGTTTTGTATATAATATCACCTTCCAGCTGTAGCATGGGTTTCTGCTCCTGTGGACTCCAGAATGTGATCTGTGGTTGGAACTAGTCTTATTTCTGTTATTGTTCATTTTTGATTTGTGGCCACCCAAAGTCCCAGTAAGGTTAAATGAGACTCTGAAAGGGGAGTAGAGATTTGTCAATGATAGCATCCAGATGTGGTATATTTAATGATATAACTATCAGTGACAATTCTCACAGCAGAGCAGAGTATTTGGGGTGGGGACCTTGCAAAGAGGGAGAGATGTCTCTCAAACTCTGCCAATATGTTAGATTGTCATCTTCCTTTTCTAAATAGTCTCATTTGATCCTGCTACAAGTTTGCAACAATGTAGGGTCACTCCTGCCGGTTTTTCTCGCATCCAGATGATGCAGATGGGAGAGATATTAGTCTAAGATACCTTAAGGCAAACAGTGCCACTTGGTAGGTTGAACCCAAGAACTCTTGCTTTTATGAATATCCTGAATGTCAGTGTGTCTTTTTGCTTGGGAGAAGAAAAACACGGGGCCACCTGGACAACAAGCAAAATACGTTCAAAGAAAATTCTGGGTAGAATATTGGGCTATTAGTTTGAAAAGTGGTATCCTGTCTATGCAAGTGATTTTTTTTTGTCTAAACCTTTGATTCAAATGCTAAGACATTTGTATATTCTCTAAGGTCAAGACCTGGGAAAATATCAGCATGGTTTGCCAGGCAAGGAGGGAAATACCTTTACAAACGATATCCCTCTATACTTTTGTAAGAGACATTCAAAAGCAGAAATTCTGTAGAGGATTTTCTTATAATTACCATTATAACTACATCTTCCTCCCTCTCCAAATATTCCATTTTGATCAACCAGTTTATCAGTGAATGGGCGATGCTATGAAACAAAGGGACGATGATCCGTTAAACTCAACTTTATGTCCATTAGCCAGTGGTATTCAGTGTTCCTCCCCGAGATCTGGGATGGTAAATGGTCCTAGGCATCTTATTTGGAGGCCTCGTTTTTGCAGTGCTACCCACTGAAGTACTGGCCTCCGGAATAGGTGAATCCATTAGTTGCCCGAGCCACAAACTCCCTGATTCCATTCAGTGTCTTCCTGTAAAGATAAATGCACCTTCCACAGAGACATAATCACCTGTTTGCATTTCACAGTATAGTGAAGAATAAACCCGAGTATTGAGAGACTAAGGATATGAATGGACAATGGCCAGGCTATATATAAAAACAGAGTTTTAATTCATAACCTGCAGTGGTTTGCCCAAGAACCAGACTCTTCTCTACAGTGAATAACGTAGGTGACCAGTTTGCTCTATAAGTCAAACCTGTAGGAACACAGATTGCTATCTGTAGTGAAAATGGTTGAAGTTAATAATAACTTCTGTAATAATAGCCCTTTGGCCAGGATGTAACTCAGCTTCCCTCCCTCACCTCTACCCTGCTTCTCACTTAAAGCAATCAGTGAAACCAACTGTGCACCTCTTACCAATCAGCTAGGGTGTCTAGGGTGTTCTACTTGTAGTTAACTTCCTTCCAGTTTCCTTCCTCATGACAATAGCCTCCAACTAGAGCACACCTGTATCTTTCCATTATTTTTGTGGTATTTGGGATTGAACCTAAGGGCACTGTACCATTAAGCTATAGCCCTGGTCCTTTTTAATTTTTTAAGACAGTGTGGCTCAGGTTGGCTTCAAACTTGTGATTCTCCTGCTTGAGCCTCTCTGAGTGCTGGGATTAGTGGGAGAGACATGGTGGAGAGACGTGACATGGTGATCACCAGCCTTCCTTTAAAAACTCCTATGAAGTTTTCCTACTTCTCTGCCTGCTTTTGAGGCTCTGCCAAAATGCAAGCAATGCTGGCTGCCTCCTTTGCTATAGGGAGTGCAGAATAAACTGCCTTGCTTTTCTCCTTTACTTGGTTGTGTCTTTCATTTATTTGCATAGCACTATTTGCATAGCAGTCTACTGGTTTCCAAGTCATCCCAACTGATATCCATTCATTTATTCACTTACTAAAGAAATGTTCACTGAAAGTTTAACATGGGCCATATTCTTGCTAAACATAGGGGCAATTAAACAATCCCTCCAGTAGAAGACCGTAGTGTCACACCTAAGGAGAAGAACAGAATGAGTTGCAATCCATTCAGTGGGCATCAAGGTATTGGGCCAGTGTTTTTTTCTTTTTCTCTTTATTTTTTCTCTTTTTGAGACAGGGTCTCTGTATTCAGTTCAAGCTGGCTATGAACTTACTATGTAGCTGAAGGTGGCTTTGAACTCACAGTGATCCTCCTGTCTCAGCCTCCCAAGTGCTGGGATTACAGGCAATGCACCACCATGCAGGGCTAGTGTTTTCTAAAAGTGGTATGTTAACTGCTGGTTGCATGAGATAATTCTCAGGAAGGTGAAGTTCAAAGAAAACTTTTACCTTAATAATTATAAAATTCAATGCAGATTAGATAAATAAGCATTCAAATCCACCCTTCACAGATATTGTTGCTTTAGAATGAATTTGCATCAGTAAAAATCTACTAAGGAAATAAAAACCACTGTAGAGGAAAGAAGGCTCTCTACCTCCCTTAGTTCTTACATGAGTTCTTTGGCCTGATCTAGGAACTCAATTAATATAAGAGCTGCATAACAAAAGCATAAAAGTTTTATTAATTTTTTATGCATGTGAAGATCTTCACAAGAGAGTGAAGTTTGAAGAAATGACCAAAAATGTGGTGCTTATATAGTTTACAGACACAGAATAATAAATTTGTGATGGAATGACAGGGCAAATGAAAATCTGGACTAAGGTAGTAAATTCTAGGGATGTTGCTAAGAGATAGATGGGGAGTGTCGAAGCTCATGGCAGATAAAAGTTTATTTCAAAGGGTTTGTTTACCTAGGCTCACCGCAGTCCCAATTACTGATCTCTGAGGTCAAAGCTATTTTCTAACCTTCCACTTTCTAAAAGAATCTTTATGGCCTGCTACATGTGAGAAAAGACAGGCCAAAGGACCCTTTGTGAAGTTACAGTTCCTGAGAAGTGTTCAGCTTGAAATAATCAATAGACCAATTTGGCACATTTTACTTTACCTCCTTTAATATTCTTATTTTAGCAGAGAATATCAATACAAAGAATTGTAAGTTGGACTGTAAAGAACTACAGAAGGCAAAAGGATAAGCCATGGAGGAAGCCGCCATGGGTAGGGAAGAGGTTGAAGTTGTTACAAGTGTAGAAGAGTGGTCTGGAGAGAGAGCTCAGCAGCACAGTGCTTGCCTGGCAAACACAGAGTCCTGAGCTTGATTTCCAGTACCCAAAACAAGAAAAAGACAAAGAAAAACAGTTTTGAAGCTCAGAGGGGACACAGAGAGGTAAAACTCAAGAATTGCTGCTCAGTTAGTAGTAGTTCCTCGGAATTGAGGGTGGGGATGTGGGGGTGTGGGGGTGGTGGGGCAGTGGGCCAAGTGTGGGACAAATGTCTGAGTGGGAGCCAGGGTGGGGTCGGTGCTGAGATGTCCCTGAGGGATTGGTATGCGGCTGTTTCCGCAAGTGTTGGAGGCACTGTAAACTGGTACTGTATTAACAAATCACTGCAACACTGCCCTCTGTGGGTGGAGGTGTTTGGAGCATGATGAAGGAATAGGTAGCAAAGAGGAAGCAGTGAGGACCAAAACTTTCTTCCTCTAGTCTTGCCACCTCTCTTTGGCACCCACCAGCTGATCTCAGAAGCGTGCCAAATCGCTAGAAGAAACGAGGTTTGCTTAGCCCATGACAGGTTCCAAAACCTCAGTTCGGTCTGACCTCTGAATCTGTGGGTTACACCTGTGTGGACTGGATCAACTGTGGATCAAAACTACTTTTTCTGTACTGTAGAACTTGTTCCCAAAATAACACAGTGTAACAACTATTTAGGGGACATTTACACAGTAGTAGGTACTGTATGTCATCTAAAGATGATTTAAGTTCTAGTGGAGGATATGCCAAAGTTATATGCAAATATCATAGCCCTTATATAAAGGGCTTGAGCATCTTCGTACTTGGTACTCCTGAGGGGTCCTGGAGCTAACCTCGGATACTTACTGATGACTAGAGGGAGCTGCCACAGATCTCTTCTAAACATGACCTTCTAGCAACAAGAGAAACATCCATTTCCACTTAATGTATTGCAAAAGTCTTTTGTATAAAATATAATCCTCACACTGTCTCCAAATTGACACAATATTCCAGCAATTTCCGGGACAGTCACACTACTCATGTCTTGACTTTGTTAATGACAATTAAAGTTTGGTCACAGACCCACCTGAAAATTATTAAGACTCAATAGCGAAGTTAATCCCTTAAAGCACGTTGGAAGGGGGGAGGGTAAGAAATTAGTACGTGTGCACACACCGAAGAAAATTATGTGCAACTGCTACGGTAAATTGTTTCTGGAACTGGTCCCTCACAGGTTGCAGTTTACTAAATTTCATTCTCCCCTGCACATTCCATGTGTTTTCTGTCAGCTCTTCTGGGTTTATACCCGGTAGGATATCCCAAAACTCTTGCCTCAAGGCTCTAAATCATTCCCCCGTGAGATTGCTGTTTTCCATTAACGTGTTATTAGACATGCAAGGGCTAAAATTGCCCTGGCACATTCCCTAGGTTGAAGATAATGTTCCCTCACCTGTTGTGTGGGAAGGGCAGGAATGCCCCTTTGTTGCCAGATCACTTGCGCCAGCCAAGAGAGTAAATAAACTCTTAGTGGTTGGTTTAGTGGTAAAGTGACCAGATGGTCTCAATTTGTTTTAATGAAAGCACTGTGCCCCCTGGTGGGATCACTCTTGCCTGGGAAGCCATCAAGGAAGGCAGGAAGGCCTTCATCTGAGTAGGAAGAGCCTTTCCTCTTCACTTGAGTACAGACCTCTTTTTGACTGGGGAACAGCCCTATGCAACGGTCACAAAGTCCAAGCACACACCTCCTTTTGTTAGGCAGAGTACTGTAGTTTATTGAGTGCCATGCCTGAGTCTTTAGCAGGCTGCCCCACCATTCTGTTAAGCCTGCTGCTCCTGAGTGATGGGGATATGGCACGGGCAGGAAACTCCAAAGGACTAAGCCTACCTTCTCATTTCTTTTACTGTACCGTGAAATGGGTTTGCTAAACAGAAGTAATGGTGTATTGCATATCACATGTCCAACTAGTGGATTACAGTGCTGGCAGTATGGAGGAAGGAGGTAGTACAGCTCCAAGACGGAGAGAACTGGAAGGGGCATTGCTCTTACTCTCACACTGAAAAAGGATCAGGTCCTAATTTCACAACTGTTTTCATAATTCATCAGAGCCGAAGATACAGAGAAGCCAAAATCTAGAGATTTAGGGAGACATTTAATGAAATGTATTTCATTTATTTGCTGCAAACAAAATTAAATGAAATCATTAATTCTCAGAAGTCTTCAGTACACATCTTCAGACAGATATGCATAACTGTGTGTTTCTGTATTTAGATAGGATTCAAGCTGGAGGATCATCTGGGCATGGTAAATTCTATCAGGATGTATCATGGGAAATTTGTAACTTTTTGACACATAAAAGGTAATTTCTTATAGTTCAACTTAATATATCACTATATTCTAAATTAATGGGTAGTTTCAGGAATATTTGGATAAAATTTATATTAATGAATTATACTAAAATTATTATTTGAAAGCATAAGAAAATAGAAAAAATGTGAAAACAGATGTTTATTGCAGAACTTTAATTAAATGCCTTAAACAACAAAACTATCCAAAACTGACAATTAACTGGTGGTATACACGTTTCAGGCTAGAGGTTATGTTTGTTCTTGATGAATTAACATATAATAAATTCTCATGACACTTGATTCCAAAATGAATGCTTGAATTGGATTGACATGATTAATAATTTAAAAGCAAAATATAAACATAAGGGCACCTGAAACACTGGCATTAATTTATAGGAGCCAAATGAAGCTCAGTGACTGGAGAACTATACATTAAAAAAATCTGAGGTCAAAACAATCTTCAGTAAGCAATCCTGTGCCTACTGTCACCTGAAAGTCAAGGACTGGAATTACACTCTTGATGAATACCACTAGGAAAAGGATGTATAACATCTACCACATATCTGTTTCAAAAACAGAATGTTTCCAAAATCACACATTTCTTTACAAATAAACATTACATATTAGCAACTACTGAGACACCGTCAGGATGAACTCCAAAATATGTTGCTTTCACAGGGATCCCTGAGCCGTATTTGAAGGTACGCATTTTAATCTTGGGGCTTTAAGAACATCTTCTTTGTTTTAAATGGTTTCATGTTTCCATTTTCATCTTCTTCATAATTGGCACGGTCTCTCTTCTTGGCAAACTTTTTTCCAATTGTCCCCACCAAGGTTTCGTATCTGTTAAGACAACACAAATAAAAAAGCTGGAAGCAAATCTTGTCAGGAATATCAAACCACATACAACAAGGGGTATGAAAAATGAAAGTTATGATTAAAGTAACCATCTGGCTGAAAAATTTATGAATTTGACTAAGAATGTTAACATTTTTTGCCAGTTTTGCTCTTTGACTTTATCCTAAATGAACTGGGCTGTACAACTCTGAATGTATAGGAACAGCACTGGAAAGGAGCCCTTAACTGCCAGCTTGCCGCAGGCGTGGGCCCGCTGTGAGCACAGGAGGAGGCAGACTGCAGTGGCCCCTGCTGGGCCCTCAGGCTGAGGCTGGAACAGACTGGGGTGTCAGGTGCGCACACAGGCCAGCCAGCCAGCGTCTGGCATGGCAGGCCACAAGGCTGTCCCGGGCGGCAGTTACCTTCGAGCCATTTCTTCATCTGACACGTCAAGCTCCACTGTTTCATCTTCCGCTTCCTCCTCTGCTTTGTTCTTAGCGTTCATCTGAAGCATTAATTTCTGAAAAATACAGAAACGCTGGCCATCAGGGCTAGAAATGGCTGTGAAAGGAACTGGTATCAAGTTTATTTGAAGGTACAGAAACTGAAGGCACAGAATCTAGAGGACTAGAAACATTTCTAAAGGATTTCCTGCAATACTTTATGCAGGCCACCAGTGCTAGCAGGGATCAGCTCTGAATCAAAGCAACAGAAAGAGAAGGCCCCACCTGATTGCATTTAGCATCAAAAATTTAAATCGTATTACTCCGTGTCACTCAAAACTAAGGTGTGCACATCTCAGTTAACACATTCCAGTGAGGGGGAAAAGAACAAACGAACGTTGGGATTTCCTTTAAACTTCCCGGGAACCTTTGAGCCAAAGGGAGAGAGGGACAATGGTTAGTAGTAATTTTAAACGCCTCTTGTGGAGGAGGAGGGAGCCGCCACAACAGGACAGAGGTGTAAGCGTGGCCATGATATAGAGGATGGACTCTGCATCTTAAGGCTCCCCCCGAACTCCAGGGCACAAAATGTCATCACGCACGACGTCTCCTGGCCACAGGGCTCCGCTTCACCTCTTCCTTTCCTCACATTATGAACCTTTTCATGACAGTGATCCGGACAGATTAAAGAAAAAAGTGCCTTACTTTCTTTACAGCAAGGGGAAGATGAGGAAAAGTAGAAAAATGAGCAGTTTCAACTAGTTTTCCTCGTACTGAAAGGATTCAAAACCTCTTCTCAAGGAGGGTAGCCGGCATTACGGAATGCTGTGATTAGGGTCGCCCTCGGACAAGCTCCCACACCGTTCTGGGGCTTGCGCTGCTTCTCCCTTCCCACCGTACCAGACATACTCTGGAGGCCGTGTTGACCCAAAACTCAGTTCTTTGGACACGGCACACTCATAAGACTGACTTCTTTTGCCCCCTTTTCTTCCTATCTAACCCTTAAAGCAGGCCGAAGCAAAGGAAGTATACATTAAAACAAAACACAGTTTATGTTGGCCTTGTATGAAGTAAATGTAACACCTTGGTTTCCGTATGTCCTCCTAAATCACCACTAAAAGCAACAACAAAAGAAAACTAATGTATCATCTTTACATAAAGTCCGGCAATGGGCTTAGCAAACTGTGCTTTCTAGACACACCCTAGAGTAGTGGTTCTGGCCTGGGCATGATTTCGCCCACTGGGAGATAGGTGACAGTGTGTGGAGAGGTTTTTGGTTGTCACAATGGGTTGAAGGTGAGTATGTGCATGTCAGGGGCATTTAGCCGGTGGAGGGCGGGAGCCAGGGATGTTGCTGGTCATCCTGCAATGCTCAGGAAAGGCACCACCACGAAGGGTGATATGGTCCCAAATGTCACTACCGCCAAGGTAAGAAACCTTGGCTTCAGGTGTGCTTATAAAACAAATGACCAAGTGAATGGTCAAGTAGCTGACAGGATGGCTCTTAGCACACAGAGGTGATCAAAATAACAATGGATGTTTAAAAAAATATTATAGTAAGAGACAAATTGCAATTAATTCCCCTCACAATATTCCCTCTCTTTGAATACACTCATCCCATTGTCCTTTCCACTTTCTGGCACAGTTCAGGAAGTCCTCTTTTGTGCCCTTACAAGGTACCATCAAAAATAAGGTGAATGGTACTGCCAAGTGCCATTCAGTACAACAGCAGGCTCCCCAAATCACTGTGTCTCACCCACCACACTCACTGGGTTTCACACTGTGAAACTTCTGGCTCTTCCCCAAAGTCAAAATGACCTCAAAAGGTAAATGTTTTGAATTGATTTAGGACACTGAGGCAACTACGACAGTGTAACTAAAGACACACACTAAGGAAGACTTCCAACAGTGTAACTAAGGACACACATGAAGGAAGACTTCCAACAGTGTAACTAAGGACACACA
Organism: Dinomys branickii; assembly: GCA_004027595.1. Taxonomy (NCBI): domain Eukaryota; kingdom Metazoa; phylum Chordata; class Mammalia; order Rodentia; family Dinomyidae; genus Dinomys; species Dinomys branickii. The sequence continues at coordinate 57,238 of PVLD010009739.1, read as the reverse complement.
CGAAGGAAGACTTCCAGAGCTACTTCATAAAGTGGCAACAACGATGGGACATGTGTACTGCAAGTGAGGGCATACCTTGAGGGCGACTGACGGCAATGTGTCTCTTACACTTATAAATTTTAAAAATTCAAATATTCACTGTATTTTTAGATCGCACCTAATAAATGTTAAATCAAAGTCTGCTTCTCTGCAAACCTACAGCAGGCAATTTTAACCAATAGCTCAGTTACAAGGTAAATATTCATTTTTTTTCAAAGAGACTTTCTAAAGGATCCACTTAAAAATTTATTTATAAGTTTAGATTAAAACCTGTCTATTAAAAAGTCAAATTATACAAATTTTAAGTAACATTTTTCCATCAGAGAAGATGTATTTATAGATGCTAGAAAATAACTTCTCATACCATCATCACATAAATAAAATCTTGACATTCCTATAAAAGACTTGAGTTGAGATTCTAACAAAGGCACCGTCAGAGTTTGTATATTGCTATATTAAACTATCTACTGAATTCTTCCATAAAACTAGACTGCAATGCCTGCAATTTCTTTAAATAGCTATGGCAATATTTCAAGACTTGTTACTTTCTATATAACGAGGAGAAATGGTACCCGGTGAAGAGAAACCTAAACCTAATTACTGGCAGAAAAAATTCAATTGGAAAATTCTAAAATTTGAGGCAATTATATTTAATACCTCAACTTCAGGATTAAATCCTCTGAATGACATTCGTCCATAGAGAAGATCTTCACATAACAAGAAACTCTGTTCTTCTATTATGAAACTCCTAAATGGGAAAATAAGCCTGTATTAATAGGGTGTCTACTTAAAACAAAACAGAGGAAGTAAAAGTCAAGACTTGGAATGAAAAATTAATCCTATGGTACTCAGTAGGATCAAGTGCAAATACAGTAAGATTTCTAAGCCACTGTTAGAAAGAAAATTTGATTAATTTGGTCCACAAAGGCTTTAGGAGAGAAGAGCTAAGGTGGGTGGCACAGTCTCTTCTAAACACTGTGCGTAAATGCTTACAGAAAATATAAAGACTTAAGTTTTCATAATAAACTTGCAGTTTCTAAAGCAAAGAATATTATTTGAAATTTACACCCATCCCCATGTTCTGATTCCATATTCAGGAAAATAACACTAAAAACTTCAGAAGAGGCCTGGGCAGGGTGTATTGGTTGGAGCTCTGTTATAAACACAAAGACTGGCCCTAGAAACTAGAAAACAGGCAAATTACCAGACACTGGTGGCTTAAACCATCAGAAATTTATGCTCCTACTGTTCTGGGAGTGAAACGGGCAAGACCAAGGTGGCAGAACTGTGACCTCTGCAGAGGCTTAGCAGAGAAGGCACACTGGGCCTCTGTGTGTGCAGCTTCTGTAGCGGCAGTCAGCACTGCCTGCCGTGGGATGATCTCACTCCTGTCCTTCTGCACTCTTGGTCATCATGCCTTCCTTCTCTATACACTGAATCTCCCATCTTTTTTCTTACAAGGTGCGATGGTTTGTTCCCCACGTGTTGGAAGGCTGGCCCCCAGTGAGGCCATGTGACATATGATGGAACCTCTGGAATGTGGGACTTGTGTGAGGTTCTCAGGTCAGAAGACATCGCTGCACTTGGGAGGGAATGCTGGTTCCAGGTGAGTTGTTGTTAAAGTTGGAGCCTGAACACTGCCTCTCTGGCTTCCTATCTTAAAATGTTACCTCCTCCCCCCACATGCACTACTCTTCATGAGGTCTTGCCAATGCTCAGCTGAGGGCAAAGCTAAAGCTGGTGTCACATGCTTAAACCCCCGAGCTGTGAGCTAAAAAAGCTCCTTCTTTCTGAAGTTACCCAGCTTCAGCCACTTCATTATAGTATTAAAGAAAGAGCCACTACACAAGGCAATCTGTGATTATACTCAGGGTCCACCCACATAAACCAGGATAACTGCTCACCTAAAGATCCTTAACCACAGCAGAAAAGTCAGTTTTCCCACACCAGGTAATGTACACAGCTTCCAGAGAGAAGGAACTGGATATTATCTGACCATTTTCTAGCCTACCACACCTACGAAAGAACATTTATTTTTTAACTATATGTTGAACAAATACTTGCAGAGCAGGAAAATGTCTAGCCAGAGGAGAGTGATCCAGCTGAATATTCCCTGTGATACGGAGCAGAAAGGCCATATCTTATAAGTAGGATCAATTTAATTCTATGAGTAAAAGCTTTAAAACCCACTCTAACAAAACAATAAGCCATGTAAATTTGCTGCCTAATGGAACAAAATTAACATCACAAAGTAGACACAAAATCTAGGCAGTTAATGTTAATACACATAATGTACAGCATACACTCAAAATCTAGCATACACTAGACTTGTAAAGGAGCAGGAAAATACAACCTTCATAAGTAAAAGAAAAACAAATCATCAGAAAGAGATGACATAATTAGTAGAAAGAGACTTAAAAAACAAACAGGTAGAGATTCTAGACCTGAAAAACAAAACAAGTGAAAAAGTAGCATAGTCTCATATCAAAGAAACAATTCATTATATAAAAAACTCTCCACTGAGAAAATTTCAGGTCTAGATCACTTCATTCAAATTTTATCAAATATTTAATGAATAAATCATATCAATTTTATACAAACTAAGAAATGAAGAGATAGGAATATCTTCCAACTCATTTTATGGCCTAAACCAAAGACTACAAAAATGTATAATCTAGTACCTTTTATGAATATAGTGGCAAACGCATTACTGAAACATTAGCAAACTGAATTTTAAAAATATAAAACTGTAACAGCCAGGCGTGGTCATGCACACCTGTAATCCCAGTAGTTGGGAGTCTGAGGCAGGAGGATCGTTGTGAGTTTGTCAAGACCAGCCTGGGCTACAAAGTGAGCTCAAGGCCAGCCTGAACTACAGAGTGAGACCCTTTCTCAAAAAGTGCCCCCCCCAAAAAAAACCCTGTAAAAACTGTAAAAAGAATACTAACAGATAAAAATCTAGCAAAGTGTACGGTGAACATGTAATGTTGATTAGAAAAATTAGTAATTCCTAGCACATTAACAGAATAAAAATCATATTATCTTCCAATCAAAAATTACTTGATGAAATTCCAGATTATTTATGCAAGCTTTCAGCAAATTAGCAAAAGAAGGAACTATCTTCAATGCTGACAAAGAACATCTACCAAACACACAGCACACCAGCCTTAAAAGTGAAAAAGTAAATATTTTCCTAAGATCTGAATAACGCCAGGATGTCCATTCCTTATTTCAACACTGTACTAGAGGTCTTCGCCCATGAAATAAAGCAAAAAATAAAAGCCATAACTCTCTCTGTAGTACTGAGGATTGAGCCCAGTGAGTGCTGCAATATGCCCTCACTCTGCCTTTTAAAATTTTGAGACCAGGTCTCTGTTAAATTGCCCTGGCTGGCCTCAAATTTATAATCTGCTTGGCTGAAAGTTGTAACTTAGTTCTAGCTGTAGGATGACCGTGCCTGAGCTGACTATGGCCATGAATAAGGTAGCAGCTCTCGTAGGCAACTGTCTCCAGATTCAGCCACCACTCCTGCACCTTGATGCTCCAGGCCTGGAATGGAAATTACTCCTACTGCACAAACCAGGAACCACAGCACTGCCCTTTGGGGCTCCCCTGTACTGAACCATACCTTGGTAGCTTTTACGGACGGTGCTCTCAAATTACTCACTCTGATAGTGTCTAATTGGACAGTATCATTTTTCCCGCCCACGTCCTGAGCTGATGTACACACTTACACATCAACAGGATGCTGAGTGATGGCAGTTTTTCTTCACTTTCCCACAAATGGAACCTAAAGAGTATTTTCAGGAACAATATGCTATTTGGGGGAGGAAAAAAAATACTGGGAAAAAACCAGACTCTGTCCTGCCCTTCAGTAAGCATCTGGATAACTTGGTACAATCACAGTGAAGACACAAAATTAAACTATAGTTCCTCCTCAGTACTGATCCTTTCCTGCCCCGACCTGCCCCATTCACACTGCCTCTAGTATTACCTTCTCCCTTCTCACCCTCTTGCTGAGGAGAGGAAAAAAGTCCCTCACCCTGCTTTTTCTTGATGGGACATTCTTTCTGTCTTTATAAAAGGACACCTAAACTTCTGAAAAGGCAGAGGTAAGGTCAGAAAAATAATAAAGAAATTTATCATGGTAAAACAAAAAATAAACTACTGGGGGGAAAAAGGAAACACAGATATGCTTCCCCAAATAGAAGGCAGTCTCTTCAGTCATCTGACAAGAGTTTAAGTAAAACCATATATCACAGAGTGTACTAAGGTAAGAAAACTACTAGGGAAAAAGGATAAATAGCCCCCAGAAGCACTCAAACAAATTAATGATGTGAATCCATTACTTCTTCATTCAGAATAGTTTCTTAAGCACGAGCCAGGCTGGGAGGTGGAATGGAAACTGACTCTGTGTTATCCCCAGCTTCCGAACTGACTAAATTGGGTGGCTCTGGGCAAATTACCTTCTTTGAAGCTCCAGCTGCTCATGGACAGAATGACAGTGGGCAGTTTGCTATGAGAATTCAATAACTAAGGAATGGAAGGGGATAGTCCAGTGCCTGGAACATACTGCAGTCTCAGTAAAAGTTTGCTAAATGAATAGTATTACTGTCAACAATTGAAAACAGAAAAGAAACAAAAAGCTCCTGATGGGCCTTAAGAAGCTTAGCTTAACAAAGAACTCTATTACTGAAACAAAACTGGAACAGCCTGAAGCATACATCTAATCTTTGTAACTCCATGTGATAGCATATTATAGCTTCCCATAAAAGGTCCCTTGTTACTATCAGAGATGCACAGCTTCAATTCCTTTATTGAATGCTGATAAAGGATAGTGTTATATAAATGGTAGTCTGGTACCACTAAAAATGTATTAAATTCATGCATAATTTTTATATGCTTAATAGTTTTCAGAAAGCCATTTGCAAGGCTAACTCAAGATTCTTAACTGAACAGAAACTATTTTATATCATTGGAATGAGTATGTTTTACAGGGATCCCCTCTGACTGTCCCAAGCATCACTGATATAAATTCTTATAAACCTACTCTTTCTCCTTAAGCTCTGGCAAATCCAAGTACCAATGTTCTTCACTAATGATCTTCTTTTCTTCCTCTTCTAGTTGTTTCTTGGTTTCCGAGTCCAGTCCTCTTTGCATGAACTGTTAAAACAAAATTAATGACAGCACTGTTGTTTGCTTTGCATTACTAAGGCTGCACCTAGTATACAAGAGCTCCATAAAGGGTCTTCTGCATGTGAATGACTAGTTTTGTCTAATTTTTTTCAGAGTCAGACTGTTTTCTTGAAGTGCAGATGGTTTATTTCTTTACTCATATTCTTGGTGGTAAAACCCTACTCCTGCTCAACTGCCCACTTACTTCCCATTTTGTAGTCAAGCAGACATTCTTTATGGTGTACAAATAGTAGTCCTATCTTAAGGACTTTTTTATTTTTTATATCAAGATACTAAAATCACGTAAGTACCTCTCTACAGCCACTCTATCACACTGGTAAACTTACCACCTACAGCCTTTTTTCTACTTCCCATCAACATCAACTTTGCCCCTCAACAACTGCTGATGTCAGTGGAGTCTAAGAGCCCTGAAAGTGAGTGAGTGTGGATCAACATTCAGTGCTTTTCCATCAGCCCTACACTTAGCTCTGGGTGAGCAGACGCTGGCTACAATGCTGTGAGCGCAGCTGCTCTCTTTCCTGTGAACTCCTCTCTCTGTACATGCTACCTCCTGCCAGCCGCTGCTAAGTTCAGTGACTGAAGCTGCTAACCCAGACCTGGATACTTTTTCCCTTATTCTCCTTTGCTTCTAATATCCAGATGACTCTCTCCCCATTCACTTGGGTGGGGCTGGATTGTTTTAAATTAGGTTTTTTCTTCTTAATTCCAGACTCTAATCCTCAGTCTAAGCCTTAATCGCCCAGCACTAAAACTATGGCTAAAAATCTTTTCAATACTTCTATGGCCAAAGTCCTCCACTTCTCTGAAATCAATGTGATTATAACCATTAAAGAAAAATTCTCTTCAGTGAAGACTCATCTCACCTTTTTCTAATGTGCATAAAAAATTACAAACTACATTATGCTACCATTTGCCCTCCTCCTTCACTCATCTTATTCATCCCTAGCCACAGCCTTGCTTAACTCCATTTAAATTTTATAGTTTACTATCCAATACTCAAAATATGACTTACACCTTCCTTTTCTTGGAAATTCTGCCACTCTGTAAACATGTCATCTAAGTTTGCATCTCTCTAAAAGTACAGATGATCTCCAAATTAAAATGGTTTGACTTCTGAATCAACTGTATGATGGCAGGAGAGCCAGTAGTTCAAATTTTGTTCTTTTTCTGTGCTGGCCATAAGCAGTATGATACTGTTTGGTGATGGTGAGGCACAGTGGTGAGCTATAGTTCCCAGTCAGCTATGCAATCATCAGGATACAGTGTTGCTAAACTAAGATGTTCACAAGTGAGGTGTGCTGAGTGCATTTTATGTTATTGTTGACTTACAGTGGATCAAAGAGGATCTACAGTGTTCAGTGACAGCCATCCAGCGTGGTTATTAAAATCAGAGTACTAATTAAGAGTAATCAGGTTGTGTAACTTTAGGCAACTGTCACTTCTGTTTTAGTTGCCTCAGCTGTCAGTAAGTATTATATAAATTATGTGGGTTATTAGGCACAAAACACTTAGAACAGCATCTGGCATACACCAAGGACTGTGAATATTTCCTTTTTGTATTATCTAACTTTTACAATTTAGTGGTTGCCCTGTTTTAATTCCTGTGCTCATTTTATCTACCCTTGTATTTTTTCTTCCACTTTGAAATTATAAGTAAATTGCTTCAATTTCAAACTTAAATCAAGTTGAGTGACAATTCACTTTCACTCAACTGATTATAATTTCCTCCATTCTCATCTCAATCACTGATCTGCCTACTATTTTGTCCCTTGTCTGGCCCTTTTTCCATCAATGTATTCTCCATAGAGCAGTTAAATTAATCCTGAACAGTAGGGAATACAGCTACTGAGACTGTTATCCACGCTCCTCCGCAGCTTCCTATTGCTCATACCAAACAAAAAAAATCCTTAACCTGGCCTAAAGTTCCCCGCAGGTTGCGCCCATTCCCTCTTCTTGCTACTTGCCTTCTAGATATAACTCGGTTGTCTTTAGTTCCTGGCAATCTCCGTATTTTTCTTCCCTTTCAGAGTTCTGAATTCGTTTTTCCTTTGGGACACTATGCCTGCCACCCTCCCATTTATCTTCAGTCCCTAGATAAGGGCCACTTCCCGCAACAGGCCCCACTAAACTCCCAGAGTCCCGGATTTCCACCATCGCCGCACTTGATTCGCTGTACCTTTACTGCCTGCTCACGTGTATGCAGGCTCCTAAATCATAATCTGGTTCCGGGTGTCTAATGTTGGTCAGACACTGAGTGAATGAATGAACGAGAGAAATGGAGGCCTTCCAGGACCTGTCTGGTCTCCTCATCCCCACCACACATATGTCCACCGCCTCGGCCTCAGACAGATCCGGAGGTCCCTAGGGACCCTGTCGCCCCGTCCGGCTCTCCCAGAATCCCCGCACCTTCATGCGTAGCAGGTTCTTGGACAACTTGGTCTTACGTTCGGCCGCCATGTTGGCTGCAGACCTGGGAAGCGTTCCGGCCACAAGACCTACTGCGCATGCGTGCTTTTGCGCGCGACGAGTGACGCCATGCGTTTCGTGCGTCTCCCCGCCCCGCGGCCCGCCTCTCTGGCTCGTTCTTTGGCGCTTGCCAGTCGCTTCGCCAGTTACCTGAGAGAGCGCTGGTCTCTCGCGGTAGCTCGGTTAAGAGAACAGACTGCTGACCGGAGAGAGTGAGCGTGATTTACAGCCGGTGGGCGGTCCCCAAAGGTGTGGAGACTGTGAAGCCCTCAGCAGGGTGTCCTAGCAGGGCGTGCTCCTCGGCGGCACCTTTCATTTCGATGACCCCCACTCCCCGCAGCCCCGCTTTTCCGCGGTGCTTCCGGTGGGGGGCAGTGGTCCCAGCGAACCGTTCACGTACTTTCCAGACTTGCTGCCTTCCTGGGCCGTTCATTTAGCATGGTTTTTAACATCGGTGGCGAGCGCCTTATATTCCCAGCTGCTCTACAAGGCACAAGTTCACTTTATAGTTGCAGTCGCCGGTGAGGCGCTGTTGTCACTGTACTAACCTCACAGAGCGACCTTGGGAAGCCAGGCAGGCTTTAGAAAAGCCCTTGAACACATCGTTACAAATACGGTGGAAAACAGTGGTAGATTCACCTAATCACAGTTTTGTTCGTCTTTGTGTTACATAGGAAGAAAAGCAAGAAATAGGAAGAGCTGTAGGCAGGGGTGGGTGTCAAAGACAAAGAGGACCCTATTTTAAGGTAAAGAGTTGAAAAACCACTGAAAAGAGGGTAGCATTATTACTCAATGCAGGTAGGTATTCTCCACTGACATTTTTTTCCGCACGATTTACAGCTTTTGTACTTGGGAAACATCCAGCCTAGTAGCATTTTAGCTAATAGCATGTACTACATATCAGAATTACTAGCTGGGTACCTTATGTCGTAAAAACTGTGAAGAAGGCACTGGTGTCACATATTAGGGAAGCTGAGGTTTAGGGAGGATAAAGGACCTGCTAAATTAGTGGTAAAGCTGAGATTCAAAAGCATTTTGGATATTTAAAGTCTTACAGTTTTTCCTCAGGAGGAAGGAAGGACATTATAATATGCCAAGTATTTAGAGAAGCTCATCCAGTAATAACTATGAGTGGACACTGGAGTACAGCAGTGCATAAAAACACACGACCACCCCTGGAGCTGACGTTTGAGACATAAATAGGTGGTGAGTTTTCTGGAAGAAAGAGAACAGTGATGTTATAGAGTGACTTACAGGGTTACTGTAGATAAGATAGTCCAAAATGGCCCTTGTTAGGTGATAATGCTAAGGTTTGAATGGGGACAAAATTCTGTTGTATGAAGATTTGGAGGTAGTATGCTAAGAGGAGGGTATAGTGACTGCAAAGGTCCTGAAATGAGAACGAGATGAAAGTTCCTGTTTTATAGAGGTTACCCAGCGTGTACAATATACATTGACCACATACAGTTTGAATGATGTCCCTTAAAATTCAGATAGTAAAATCCTACACCCCATAGTTGGTTGGAGACAGAGCTTTTAAAGATGTAGTTAAGTTAAAATGAGACCTGTAGAGTGGACCCTAAGCTGCTGTGTCTTCTGTCCTTGCTTTGGTTTTTTTTTGTTGCTGTTGCTGGGAATCAGCACCAGGGCCTTAGCTATGCTACACAAATGCTTTACCCCAGCCTATCTCTCTCATCCCAGTGTCCATATAAGAAGAGAAATTTTGAACCCACAGGCACAAGAGGTGTGTGTACATAAAGGCCACCTGCAAGCCAAGGAAAGAGGCCTCAGAATAACTGAGAAAATAAATATGAGCCATAAATATGTCTGTAGTTGTGTGTGTGTGTATGTGATGGCCCTAGTAAACTAACATACTGTATAGATTTAGGTTACAGTTGTGATGATAGTCCTGTAAAAAAAGTGTGAGGTTTGTGAGATGGTACCCAAAGCATTTTGGTCTTGAAAAGGGGAGTGTCCTCTGAATGTGGGGTTTAACGGGAGGTCTGAAAGGAGAGGAGTTAGGTTGGACAGAGACCTTCCAGTCATTCCCATGGTTGCGCTGCCATTGCCACCATCCATTTTGCAAAACTCAGACTCTGCCCATTACACAATAACTCCTCAGCCCCTTGCAACCATTATGCTACCTTCCGGGTCTATGAATTTCAGTTCTGTTCAGTGTTTTGTAAAAAGTGCTGTGGAAGCGAGGATGAGGAAGTGAAAGTCTACCACCTGCATCCAGGAAATGAGGTGACTTTGAAGGATAAGCATACGTCATTTTAGCCCAAGGAAAGGAAAACAGCATTCCTGACAGAAACCAGAGCATATGTACAACCAGCTAAGGATGGTACAAATTCATACTTTACCAAAATGTAGATCCTTGTTTTTACCAGTCTGCTTGCACACAGTATTTTGATTTGTTTTCCTGAAACATTGATGTTATCATGTCACTCCCTTAATCCAAAATTTACAATAGCTGTTATTGTTTGAGGGGTAAGGGTCAACATCTTCAACTTGCCACTTAAAACTCTATTTTTATTTGACAGTAGTGTTTTAGACAGCTGAGATAGATAGAAATACTATAGGCAGTCAGACAGGGCTGGGCCCTCGAAGAAGCCAACATAAAAGATAAGATACCTGTGGGCCAGACCTCAAGACAAAAGACTAAACAAATACATCCACATACCTCCCTAGAGATGAACAGCAGGGATTGACCACCTTGAAGAGTCTTTGACCCAACCCTTACGGGAAAAGCCCCGCTCTGCATGCCCACTTGTTACGTGACTCGCTTCCCCATTTGATCCCAGTTCACTCAGTCTTACCTGGACAATTATACCTGTAATCTTATTGGCAGACCATAGTTTTGTCCATTTCCCCTACCTTGGACCCGCCTCACCTCATGGTTTTTCCCTATAAAAGTCCCTGACAAAGACAGAGTTGGGGGCAACCCACTTGGGCCCCCCTTCTGTCCCTCTCTTGGATAGAAGCTTTCTTTCTCTCAATAAATACATTCTGCTCTTAACCTCCGTTGTTCCTAAAATTCATTCTTTGGTTTTAGAGAACACGAACTCATCTGATATCATTCAGGTTGGGATATTTATTTTCCTGTATCAGTAGGAATACTTAAAATGAATTTCCGAAGTCTTTTTTCACCTCTCGAAGTAGTAATAAGTGAGAAGTGCTTTCAGAGTCGTAGTGTAGCTGAGTGTGGCGGTGCACACCTGTAATCCCAGCATGCGGGAGGCTGAAGTAGGAGGATTGCTCTGAGTTTAAGGTCAGCCTGGGCTACATAGTGAGTTCAAGGCCTTCCTGAGCTACATGGCAAGAACCTGTCCCCCTCAAAATACGTAATTTTAATTTTGAATTAAAACTCCCTGACAGGGAAGATAACACCTTAATCTTTCCGTGCTACTGAATTGCAGAATGCAGATAAATGACATGATAATGTTTAACCTGCTGTAGTTACAGAGCCAAGGAAACACTGGAGGAAGAAATATTTTGAATATGTCTTTACACAGTTCTGAGTCATTTTATAATAGAATCTGTTGAAAGTAAAAGCTTCCTTTCCATTCCTGTCAACTACTGGATCCACGAAGAAAGAAAAAGTTTCTGACTTGTTTCTCTCCCGCAGCTGCAAGTACAGTAGGCTCTGGTCAAATGTAGCTGTTGAGCACTTGAAATGTGACTTGTATATCTCAGCAACTGGTATTTTATGTTATCTAATTTAAATTTTGAAGTAATTATAAAATATTTTCCTTATTCAGACCTTCATTGTTTTGGAAGTACCACATTTTTTGCCTTTGAGAATTTAGCATCTGAGTTGAGTTGTATTATGAGTGTAAAATACATTTCAGAAACATAGAAGATGAAAACAAGTAAAGTATCTCAGTATTTATAGTGACTATATGTTGAAATAGTTTGGATGTTTTCTTTGAAATAAAACTATTAAAATGAATTTATGTGTTTCTATTTACTTTTTTAGTATGGTTACATGTGTGGCTTGTTTCTGTCTGTCTCTCCCTTCACCTCTCCCTCATTTTATAGCACAATTAAATAGTAGTTTTTGTTCATTTGTTTGCAAGTACCAGATACTGAAATAACTTATTTTAAGAAGTAAGTTTTATTAGAAAAGGCTGCTGGATAGTTAGTAGAATTGATGAGAAGGCTTAAAAACAAGGCTAGGTTCAAAAGAGAAGCAATAATTTTAGAAAGCAGGAATAAAGTGAAAGCCACTGTAAGAAAGGGTGAAACACAAACTGATTTCTGTACTTAAGATACTTTCAAGTTGTCAAAGTCAAGGAAAAAGTCTTCTTTGTCGTAGTTTCGGGTAGAATCTACTTTGCAAGCCCAGCAAGACTATACACAGTAGAGAGAGCAGTTCTTTAAAGAAAAATTAGGTGCTGTTCCTCAAAGGAGAGAGGGACTATAATATTCAAAGAGCATTGCTGAGGGTTCTGCTAAGATAGACCCAGAGGCAAAGAATTGTTTTGAGTGACAGGTGAGAGATTCAGGTCCAATATCAGGTCTATTTTTTAAAATCACAAAATGTACTGCCTGTTTCTGCATCCGTTTCATTGGATAAACAAGTATTTAATGCCTACCTGTTGTATATACATTATGACTTTAGGCTTCTAACCTAAAAATCTAAGTAGTGCAATACACACCTTCAGTTGTTACATGAAGTTATTTATCAAGTTCTTTTGATTACTTGTTCATAGGTGTCTTGGTTAAATTAGAATATTAGTACTGGAAATGGCCTTGCAGGAAGGATACCTGGGTAAGTAATTCCTAAACATCAATGAGTTATGACAGAATGACCAGAGTAAATGAAAACACTTGAAAAACAACATTTCTAATGATCAGCCAGGTTTTAGGAGATTGTTAGACTAGATGGACCTAATTATATGTCCCAAATTGTGTAAACTCAGAATTCAATTTGTTAACTTTGCATTTAGTTTGCTTTTTCTTGTGTGCCCCCATGTCATCCCTTTCTCTATCACTGGATTTATGCCTAAGTCTTACTACTTTATGGCTCTGATTTATACTCCTACTTTTTCTGCTGCTGTTTTCTTTCTTTAACAAATTTTTTTAGTATCTCTTATGTTCCTGGCACTTGTGGGTGCTGGAGAAACCTCTGTCAGGATAAGCCACAAATGAGGCTATAGGTCCTAAGAACTGTCTGATAGAGATGAGTTGTATGGGGTTTGAGGAGTTTTGAGAGCCTGGTTTGGGGAAGTAATGTCTAAGCAGAGTCTTCAAGATGAATTGTAAGTTTTCCTGATGAAAGGGAGAGGGAGGAGTGAAGGATGCTTCAATCTGATGGAAGAGGGTTTGAGTGATGCCTGTTGTATAAGTGACAAGACTGGAGAGGCAAGCTAGGGCTAGAGCCTAAAGGCCATGTGCTAGATTGGTAGAATTTTATCTGAAAGTTATGGTAAAGCTATTGAATTGTTGCAAGCAGAAGTATGATACCATTTTAAAATTACACAGAATTATCTTGAAGATCACTGTGGGTGAAAGTACATTAGAGAAATGGAGGAAGAGGCAGACTGAAGGTAGATACATATTCTGACTCTCAAGTCACCTTAAAGATTCTTCTAGACTAATCTTCCTGATTTCTTTTAGACTATCCTCATATTTTTAACTAGTTAATATTATCACTTATGAGGTAAAATGAAAACAGGTCAAGTCTGGATGATCCCATCTTCCTATACCTGATTGCTGTCCTTATCTCCCTGCCTTATATATGTCAATGTATGGTCCCCTTACCAGTCTAATCACTCTCCCTCCAGTCATTCCAGATTTGCCCTTTATGTAATTATTCATACTGTCTTCTCTCAGGAGCAGTGCTGGAGTAATATTTTCAATTCTTTCACTTTCAGATTCTGTCTCTGAGGGTCCGTTTCTAGTTTCACCTTCCTGTTCCATCAGCAGAGTGATGGTAGTGTTATTTTATGGTTACAGTGTTTAATAACATGCTACCTTCAGTTGTTACCTAACATGATAGCAAATGGAGGAGGACAATTCTAGTTTTATTTACTTGAATTTTTTTAGATTCAAGCATAGTTCTTAATATACTTGTAAATGCTTAATGAATAAGTGAAACGCTGCCCTTTAAAATGGATGTGACTTGCTAGACATGGCAGCACGTGCCTGTAATCCCAGCATTTGCGAGGTTGAGGCAGGAGAATGGCTGTGAGTTTGAGGCCAACCGAGCTACTACACAGTGAGCTCAAGGCTAGCCTGAACTACATAGCAAGACTCTGTCTAAAATAAAAATTAAAAAAAGTAAGTAAAAACTAAACTAAACCTTATTTTTGACAAAGGGGCCAAACATGTTAACTAGAAGAAAGACAGCCTCTTTAATAAGCGGTGCTGGAAAAACTGGCTTTCCTCATGCTGAAGACTAAAAGCAGACCCATGTCTATAGCCATGCACTAAACTAAAGTCAAAATGCATCAAAGATGTAAATACTAAAACAGAAACACTAAATAACTGGAAGAGAAAGTATGTAAAGACGTAGGGGTAGGCAGAGAGTTTATGAACGAAAACCAAACTGCATGGAAATATTTTAAAGAATCAACAACTGAGATCTCATTTTATTGAAAAGTTTTTGCACATCAAAAGAAATCACCAACAGAGGGAAAACAAAACCAATGAATGGTAAAAAATTTTAGCCAAGTGTCCCTCAGACAAAGGACTTCTACCTGTAACATATACAGAATTTTAAAAAAACATCTCCCCCAAATTCAAAGACCCAATCCAAAAATGGGCATCTGAGATGAATACACACTCCTCAGATGAAGAAATACTAATGATGAATAAATATATGAAAAAAATGTTCAACATCACTGGTCATTTGAGAAATGCAAACTAAAACAATACTGAGATTCCATCTCACCCCGGAAAGAATGGCTGTCATTAAATCAACCAATAACAAATGCTGGAGAGGCTGTGGGAAGAAAGGAACACTTCTCCACTGCTGGTGGGAGTGTAGACTGGTACAACCACTGTGGAAATCAGTGTGGAGATTCTTCACAAAATTAGCATTAGAGGTCCCACTTAACCTAGCTATTCCCCTTGTATTTTCCCAGAAGAATTAAAACATATCACAGTGATACATGTGCACCCATGTTTATAACACTACAGTTTCTCATAGCTAAATCTTGGAACCAACTCAAATGTCCATCAGCTGAGGAATGGATAAAAAAAGATGTGGTATTTTTATACAATGGAGTATTCTCAGCTATGAAAAAGATAAGCTCAAGGCTTTCATAGGTAAATGGATCAACTAGAGACCATCCTCATAAGGAAAATAAGTCAGACACACGTGTGTAAACAGCGTGTTGTCTCCTTAGTGTAAGAACCTTAGATTTTATAAAAGGGGAAGGAATTGCTCAAAAGAAGGCACAAATAGGATGAGGGAAAGGAGAAAAAGAAGGGAATATAGATAGGTAGATGGATATCTTGGAGAACTGTACTGCTGATGTCTAATGGTTTATTAAAAGGAACAGTTAATGCTTTTTTGACCAATTTTGCATGCTTATATCTGGTAATCTGAACAACTAACTTGAAGACAACAATATGCAATATAACCACCACTGGTGAATTCCTACCATCTTATCTAGTAAAACTGTATCATTTTTAATGTTTTTAGTTTTTACTCTCTTTAATGGTTTGATCAATCTTGCATTCTTATATCTGGGTAATCTAAGCAACTTCACTGAAAATAACCATATGTACTATAACAACCACTGTTAATTCCTATCATTTTGTTCTGAAACCCTGTATCATTTTTATTATTTTTGCTTTGTTTTGTTTTTGCCTGTGTTGTTGGTGTTTTGCTATTGTTCTTTTTTATTATTCTCTTTAAAATAAAAAATAAATTATATAATTCAAAAAATACTAAATTAAAGTAAATATCAGTCTTCTGATAATTTTTTTCTTTTAAATTTTTTTTTATTTTAAAAAGTAAAAGAATGAAAACATATTAACAAATAGCCACTTACGAAGTAGCGCCAGAACAGTATAATCAAAACTGAATTACAGATAAGGTGACAGGGAATTAACAATGATTGTTGTATTACATATTGATAACTTTGAAGTGTATACTCAGGAAAACAAATACAGACATGCAAGACTGATCAAACAACCAATCATGAACTGTTCCTTACAATAAAACGATGTCAGTAGTACAACTATGTTAGCCATCCTGCACATACATACATACATACATAATTATCCCCTTCCTCCTTTTTTCCCTCACCCAATCCCAGCTGCTCCCTACTTTCGAGCAGTTTCCTCTCACATTGTTTATCATACCTTCTAATTTATATTCACACTTTCAGGTTCCTACACCAGTGATACAATACACTGCTTATGCATGCACCTATGTTTTATTCCACTTACGAGTATGGTCTCTAATTGTGACCATTTACTTATAAAAGCCTCAAGATTTTCTTCATAGCTGAGTAATATCCCATTATATAAAAATGCCACAGTTTTCTTATCCAGTCCTCAGTGGATGGACATTTGGGTTGCTTCCACGATTTAGCTATTACAAATTGTGCTACTATAAACATGAGTGCACATGTATTGCTGATATGATGTTTTCAGATCGTCTGGAAAAATACCCAGGAGAATAGCCGGGTTGAACGGGACCTCTAGGCCTAGTTTGCTGAGGAATCTCCACACTGATCTCCACAGTGGTTTCACCAGTATGCATTCCCACCAGCAGTGGAGAAGAGTTCCTATTCCTCCACAACCTTGCCAGCATTTGTTATTGATTGATTTCTTAATGCTGGCCATTCTTACTGGCATGAGATGAAATCTCAATGTTGGTTTAATTTGCATTTCTTGAGTGACTAATGACATTTTCTCATATATTTATTTGCCATTTGTATTTCTTTATCTGAGAAGTGTGTATTCATCTTAGATACCCATTTTAAGATTGGGTATTTGAATTCTGATGATATTTTTTATAAAAATTATTTGACTCATCTCAAAGATGTTTGACAGCATCTTTTAGAATGATATACATCCTTTAATAACTTTTAAGTCTCAGAATAAGCAATAAATTCTATCTAGCTGAGTTGACAGCTTTTTCTTTTCTGTTTTATTTTACCAAAAAAGTCAAGGACATGGTAATGAAATGAGCTTATTTTCCTGTACTAATTCTATTCAGAATGTTCTGTTCAGTTGAAAGAGATACAGTATCCTTGGACTTCATGAGAAAGTTTTTAAAGAAGCCAGTTGCTATGGAGATTACAAAGAGAAAAAATTTGAAAAAAATCATCAGTTCATGCAAATGAAACCGTCAGGTCTAACCTGTACAGCATTTGGGAGGAATGGAGGAGTTCCTCTGAATGTAAAGAAAAGTGAACATGAAACGTTAGGAGACCATGTTATGATTGCGGAAATCAAGCCACAGTAGAAGCAGATGTTTATTTTACTCAAGAGGAAGGTTAAATTGTGTATTTACTAATAAGAAACAAAAAGAAAGGTTTTAACTCCAAGGACTAGAGATATCAAGCAGCCTTTTTGTGCCTACAAGTTCTGACTTCTAGAAAAGGAGAGACCAGGTTATAGAAGTCAAAGCCAGTTGAAAAGATTTTGAGATTTTTGGCCCAAGTCAAGGGCATTGGGTCTCACCTTTTTAGGGCCCTCGACCACTGTGTTGGTCAGCTTTCACATTGCTGGGACACAATTCCTGATACCCACAATTTGAAGTGGAGGTTTCACTCATGTTTCAGAAGAGTCCATGGTTGGCTGACTCCAATGCAGAAAGGTGGTAGAAAGATGTGCTGGAGCAAAGCTGCTCATTTGGGAAGCAGAGTAGGGGAACAGTGCCAGAGGAAGGGCCAGAGACAAGATATAGTACCTGGGGGCCCATCTTTATGGTCTACCCAGCATACTCAGAAGTGTGCCTTACTAATTGTTATGGTTGATATATTGTGTCAACTTGGGGAATCTGTAGGTTTAACTAATGAGTGATTTAGCAGGAAGCTGGGGTGTTTATTTTGTAAATATCCTGAGCCTATAAAAGGAGGGCATAGAGATTGTGTGAGAGCTATATACCCCCTGGGTGGGGGTAGGTGTTTGTAATATAAGGGAAGAAAGGAGGCTGCTTGCAGCCATTCCTCCCTTTTGCTCTGGTTATTTTTGCTGTGCTCTGCTGCCATAAAGTTTGCCCTCTGCCATGTGCCACTCTGCCTCTAAAACAGCCAAGTATGGACTAAAACCTCCACAAACTATAAGCTAAATAAACCTTTCCTTTCTTCATTTTGGGTGTTGGATATTTTGTCTCAGCAACAAGAATAAAATAACCAAGACAGAATTTGGTACCGAGAGTGGGGTCGTTGCTGTTACTATACCTGACCATGTGGTTCAAGAACCTTTGGAAATTGCTTGTGGGAAGAATTTGGAAAGGTTCAAAGATGTCGTCTGAAAGAGAAGCACTGGAACGCCTTCGGCCGTTCTGTATGGGAGATTCTGGTCGGAGCTCGAAAGACCAAAAGGCTGTTAAAAATCCTGCCGATAAAGACTGGATTTGGAAGGTTTCTGATGGAAAGGACTGCATTGGTTGTTGGACTCCAGATGATGTATATTATGGCTTGGCAAAAAATTTGTCTGCATTTTGCTCGTGTCTAGAGACTTTGCCTAAGACAGAGATTAAGGCTGGCAACAAACTGATTAATCTGACAAAAAAAATTTCAAGGCAGTCAAATGTTGGGGCAATGACATGGTTATTGTTGGCAGCTTTTAGCCAGATTTATATTGACAATCAAGAACAAAGAGCCCAGCAGGATGATCTAAAATGTGAGTTTGGGCAAAAAGAAAGCTCCAGTAAAGCTGTGGATTGCAAAGATAAGGCTGAGATCTCTATTGCTACAAAGAAACAAAAAAATGAAAAAGATGGCCTGAGGGCATCACAAGCAGCAAGTCTCCACCCTTTGCAGCCTCAAAACTGCAAAAGTGAAAGACCTTTCCTTGAGAAGGAAGCCAAAGAGTGCCATGTTCCAAAATGGTGGTGGCGGCCGCACCAGTTTCCAAAATGGAGACGACATAAAAAATTTGCTCCTCAAAAATTAGATTCAGTGTGCCCAGCGATCCAGGCACTCGACCCCTATGGCCAAGAAAAAAAAAGTTTGGCTACTGCTCCAGGTGGCAATAGGCCTTGGCATCATCCACGTGGCCTTGGCTTTAGGTGCAAAAAAAATACAAGAGTTCTGAAGTTAAAGAGGCTTCCACCCAGATTTCAAAAGGCCTGGGAGGCCAGGCAGTGTGCCCCTGAGAGGGCAATATGTGAGGCTATAAATATAAAACAAAAGGTGCCCTAAAGACCTCAAAAGTTTAAAAAAAACAGGAGCGTGGATCATCTAAAAAAGGCTGCAACTGGGGAGCAAAACAGACCTAAAAAAAAAGCCATAGAGGCTATAACCACCAAAAATGCCATAGAGATAAACTCATACAAGCCCTTTAAAATTCACAATGTGCCACAAGTTGCTTCAGATGCTAAATATAAAATTACAAAACACAACGTTAGCCCTGCTAAATTTTAAAACTGCTTTGGTCCCAATGCTCTATATTACCCTGTTGGTGCCTTTTAAAATGGTAATGTTTATTTTGTGCCTTTAAATGTTAAAAGTGTTTAATTTTCATTTATATGAAAAAAAATGTTACAGTTCTAATATAAACATGTCCTTATATCTAAAAACTAGTTTATAAAAATATATCTGATTCCCAAGTTGACAAGGGGTAAAATGTTATGGTTGATACATTGTGTCAACTTGGGGAATCTGCAGGTTTAACTAATAAGTGATTCAGCAGGAAGCTGGGGTGCTTACTTTGTAAACATCCTGAGCCTATAAAAGAGGAGGGCATAGAGATTGTGTGACAGCTACACACTCCCTGGGTGGGGGTAGGTTGTTTACAATATAAGGGAAGAAAGGAGGCTGCTTGCAGCCATTCCTCCCTTTTGCTCTGGTTATTTTTGCTGTGCTCTGCTGCCATAAAGTTTGCCCTCTGCCATGTGCCACTCTGCCTCTAAAACAGCCAAATATAGACTAAAACCTCCACAAACTATAAGCTAAATAAACCTTTCCTTTCTTCATTTTGGGTGTTAAATATTTTGTCTCAACAACAAAAATAAAATAACCAAGACACTGTCTGGACAGCTCTCCAGCCAAACAAGTTAACAATTCAGTTCAATTGTGGCAGTCACCCTTAAGAATAGGAATCCCACCACTACAGAAACAAAAAATCCACGGAAAAATAAGGACATATGTATGTTTGTAGTGATCATGTTGTTATTTATTAATTTTTTTCAAGGCAAAGTCTCACTATGTAGTTGAGACTGGCCTTGAACTAGCAGTGGTCCTCTGGTCTCTCAGCCTCCCAAGTGCTGGTATTATAGGTGTATACCACCACACTCAACCATGTTGTTATTTATTATTTGTAGTAACTTTAAGACATAAAAATACATTTTGCCTTTTGTAGAATTTGTTTTTCCCATTACAACTTTAAAATAGGAACAAAACTGATCCATTACTATACGGGGCTTTCATGTCCCAAAAATAGTCCCAAGTGGTCCCAAATGTGTTAAGAGTACGCATGAAAATCATTGGCGGTTGTATTCAGGGCAGTGTGCTCTCAAGATGGTGTGGGTTGATGGGGAGTGAGTTCTTAATTCTGATGCTTGTTCTCAGCCGCTCTGTGGCTATTTCATGTCTCTGGTGTTCTTACTGCAGTTGAAAATTCCTGGCCTAGAGGACATGGACAGACTAAGGTTTTTAAGATAAAACTGAATAATTAAAAGAAAGAAAGTTCTTTGTTTGAAGAGTCCCATGAAGTATTAAGGAACAGTTATATGTTTTTAGCGATTTTGTAATTTGGCAATGATGTTTTGTGTTAAAAGAGGAAAAGACAAATTAGATTTCTTTGATTAGAAAAGATTAGTTTTCAAATTATAACATGTTATGAAAGTAATACATTTCTTTGCAACAGTACCAAACAAATGAAATGTACAAAGTAGAAAATAAAAGTCCTACCTACTTCATTTCCTAAACTCCTGTTCCTTAGAAGTACCTTCTGTTAAATTCACTGGAGATCAAACACCAGGACTCATGCGTGATAAGCAAGTGCTGTACCACTGAGCTACATCCCTGTCTGAGCAATCCTTGATTCTGATAAGAAGGCATTACAAAGTTTTAAGGCAAGATGTTTTGAGAGAGACAGTGACAGAGACACAGAAAATACAATCAAAAATTTCTAGTGACCACATGTCTGTGAGAAAAACCTTTCTTCCATTAAGTCACTGTACTCCTGCCTGTGTACCCTCAACAGCTCCAGAGACACTGAACTCTTACTTCTGTGAGGATCAAATGAAATAACATGTGAAAACACCTTACCAAATGTACAAAGCTGTGCAGATGAAGAATTATTAATTATGGAGGCAGGTTGCTTTTATAGCCACTGTTTTTGGCATGATTGATTTTTAATGGAGTAGTCTATATGAATTAACTACCATAAACATAGCTCTGTAAAAAACTATTGCACATGTTTATTTTCCTCAAACCCACTCAGATCCAGAGATCAGATCTCATCATACTGTCGCGCTGGTAGAAATTAAAACTATGGTTTTTTTTGGTTTTTTTTTGGCGGTACTGGGGATTGAACTCATGACCCTGCGTTTGCTAGGCAGGCGCTTATTCCACTGAGCTATATCCCCAGCTCCAACATTTTCTTTGTTTTTTTTTTGGCGGTACTGGGGATTGAACTCAGGACCCTGAGCTTGCTAGGCAGGCGCTTATTCCACTGAGCTATATCCCCAGCTCCTAACATTTTCTTTGTTTTTTTTTTTTTTTTTTTGGCGGTACTGGGGATTGAACTCAGGACCCTGCGCTTGCTAGGCAGGCGCTTATTTCACTGAGCTATATCCCCAGCTCCTAAAACTAAACATTTATTAGTGCTTTCCTGTCACAAACATTGTACTAAGGTTTAGAAGATGCATCTGGTCACTGATCTTTGGCTCTGACTGGATAATGTGGGGATGCCCATTGTTCATTTTTCTTGATCTTTTTAGGTTTTCTTCCTTCTTTTCTTGCAGTCCATGTTTGGTACTCAGGAATTTTGAGCTCGAGGGGACTAGCATCCCGTATCTCTGAGTGTGTCACGCAGCAGGCACTCCCTTGTCAGATTCTGTGTCTCACTCACTGGCTCTTCTGAATTTTGACCTTTTCCCAATATTGAAAAAACTTCCTGATCACTTTTGCTGCCCCAGAAACTATTGTCCTCTCCCATCTGCCTCCAGGCTACAGGGACCCACATCTTCACTGAGTACAAGCACTTACTTAAAAAGCCAGGGGAGCTGTAGTATCCGGGCAGCTTCTGCCTACTGCCCTGCAGACAGCCTTCCTTGTCCCAGAAGTGAGAGATATTAATGGCTTTCTTGGAACCTTTGAGGCATGCAGAGAACAAAACAGATTACAGACTCCAAGAATTGCTCTTTTGGAGTGTTATAACCAAGACTTTTCTCTTTGCTTCAGCATGACTAAGTTTTGGTGAGCACACTCCAGATTGTATGTGCATAATTTCTTGACTGTATATAGATTAGGAGTCTGTTTTCCTTTTTAATCTAGCTGTAATAATTCCATTATAAGAGAAAAAGGAAAATACTTCTTCAGTTACTCTAAAATAATTATAATAGTGTATAATTTACACTTTTCAATAAGTAGCTCCCCTAACATAAGTGAATATTTCTTCTCTGGGCTGATTACTGTATTTAAATTGTTACAGCATCATGCAAAGGATAAGGAAACTGAGTTGCTCTTTGTTTGTGCTGCTTAAAGGATGAGTGTTATGAATGATTAATCTTGAATAAATTACTATTAGGAATTAATTGCTGTGATTTAAAGCTAAGGCTGTTTGGCATTTAGTAGCAAATGATAAAAAGAAAATATTCAGAAAGTTTTATTACAGAAAGTTTAAAAAATATCTAGAAATACAAAGAAGAGAATAAATTTAATCTCCACATACTCATCAGAGAGCTAAATTATAATTCATGGTCAGTCTTGTTTTATTTATGTCCCTCTAGCTTCCTTCTCTCTATCCCTCTTCTAATCCTAGACACCACGTAATTTATCTATAAATACTTAAGTAGATCTAAAAAACTAGAACTTAAAACATAATCACAATGATATCACCATGCTTAAAATTAAATAATAATAAAAGATATGTAATAATTTATTTTCATCTCATTATTTACTTATTTAAAATTTAATAGTAAATTTATGTCAGCAGCACAAATCTAAGTGTACTAACATATTCTGAAAGATAGCTGTGTTATAAGTGAAAAAACAATTAGTAGAATAACTTTTGTAACATGGCTCCATTTCCATTTTAAAAGTGAAACCAACAAACATATGAGTTCGAAGTATATACCTTGAACTGGGAGTAGTGGTTATTCTCTTTTTATTATTTTTATTTTAAAGAGAAAAAGATAAACTATGAAACTGAGTTTGGAAACAGGTTAGTAGGACAGTTACAATGGTTGATACATTACATACTGTTGTCTTCTTAGTAATCAGAGTATAAGATATAGGCATGATATCTTGCCTAAACAATTTTAGCACAAAACATTCTTTACAAGGAACTAAGAAGCTAGCTGTGTAACTATCTTATGTATCCATATATATTTTTCTTTTTCCCTTTCTTCCTTTCCCTTTTCCCCATTGCAGTTTGTCTTTTCTTTTGAACATTTTTTCCCAGTTCACAATATCTATTGTATGTTTCAGATCCTATTTTCCTGTACAAATTTTCACTCTATGGAGACAATATGATGACTCTCACTTTTAACCTATTCACATTTTTAATTTAAAAATGCATATTATAGTGCTTTTGGAACTAAAATATTAAAAGAGAATTCATGAGTAGAAGAACTTAAATAAATGATGTCAGGTATAAAATGAGAGATATTCTGAGGTCAGGCTGTCCTTTCCAAAGGTTACCCCTCAGCTGGATGATCTTACTTTTAGGTTAAAGCAGCTACTATGCATAGAGTGCTGCCATGTGCAGGTGCTTCAGTAAGTGCCTTCAATCTGATGATTTATTTCTCACCGTAACCCTTTGATGTGGGTATTGATATTCCCATTTTATAGATGAGGAAGCATGATCTAGAGCAGTTAAATAACTTGCAAAAAGTTTAGAAGAATCCGGCCCTGGCTCAGTCCCGAGCAGGGGGGACTCCCCTGGCTCATGATTTCATTACTTCACTGACAATTGTTTCCCTAGGTTCTGAAGACCTCACTAGTACAGGGTGAATTTTTGGAGCTCATAATATATGACTCTTGTTGGATTTCCATATTAGTTTTAATTTTACTGTAAACTCAGTGGAGCAGCAAGATAGAGTAGTAATTCCTTCCATTTTGTCCTTTGCCCATAGAATCTGACTGACCTGAAGGAATTAGGGGGGAAACAATCTAAAAAGACTTCATGCTTTTTTGGTTTAGGAAACATTTAAGTGATAGGCAGATGGTTCTTGTCATCAGTGGCTTTCTGTATTGTTCTCCTGCAGCCTAACCTTTTTTCTCAGTGGAAACTGTGATAAAAATCATCTCAATTTATCCATCAACATATAACAAAAAGTGCAAGTATATGGGAATATACGTGCCTGGCACGTCTGTTTATTTGGAATACATTTCAAATCCTGTCCATCTTTTTAAAAAAATTGTATCTCTGGATCACTTCTTGTAAACTATAGCAAATTTTTCTTCACAATTTGACCTTGGTACTCATAATGCTTTAAGCATTTTTGATCATTGTTTTGTTCGGCAGTAACAAATTAACATTGTTATCTAAAAAATTAACATTGTTATCTAATATGAAAAGAGTGTGGTTAGAAAAACTAAGTATAAAACAACATATCCATGTACACATGCTATCACAAATGATTTGTTTTTGAATTTATAACACTGTATTTTTCCTCATCTATTGGAGATAATTGAGATACTGCTGTATACCCAAAAGAAAACTGCTTATACTCCAAATGAAATTGACCCTTTATCAGAAATTTGCTGAAAGTATTTGAATGATTACTTAAGACTTTTCTTTTGCACATTTCTGCTGTAACTATTTCATCGGGGTTGTCAGCTCTGCATAGAGAAAAAGCCCCTGATAAGACAGAGTTTTCAGAATTTAGACCACTTGATGTCCCTCTTTACACACAGTGAAAAAGTACAGCAAGTATGAGCTGTTTCAGATCCCTGTGCTGCCCAATCCTGTTTACTGTCTTCAGATAAGATTAGAGACTTTATTCCTTCAGAGAGAGTATTTTAGCTTTCAGACAACCTGAATGGTAGGCTGCTGTTGTGAACAGTTAATTCACAGTGCTCAGAGAAATAAATTTATTATTGTTTTACAATTATATATACTTACCCTTGTGCCTCTGTGTTTGGATACTACTACAAAAAGAGTATTGAAAATTATAAAAGCTCATAATTTTATTCAGTGAGCTAACTTAAAATCAATTTCTAATTCTTTTAGGAGGCCCAGATAGAGGAGAGACTTCACTCAGGAGCAGGTATGTGAGAATGATTTGGCTATGATATCTGTCACCAACGTTGATCTCCAGGGTTGGTTTGGCTGATCTAGCTGGCTAGGCAGGAGTCTCTTTCCTCCCTCCATGGTTCATGTGCAACCCTCCTGAAGGTGCATGCTCGGTTGACCACCCCGGGTAGGGGAGGACCATTCCTTGGTCAAGGGTATACGAGTAGCTGTGCTCCCCTGCTGGAACCTCCTAACAAACTCTCAAGGAGGGGGAATTTTCTCTTGCCTAATGTCATGGGATACTCTGGCATGCTTTGAAAGATCTTTAGTTAATTCAGAGGCCATGTGATAGGAAATTCAGTCTGTAGTCTGCCTTCCAGATGGGCCTCACTCCAATGTCTAGGGCACTTTGCAAGTTTAAGGCTGATAAACTGTAACCTTATTCCTCTAAGGAGAAGTATTTTTCTTGTAATTTATGTGCCATGGTTGGCTTTTTAGTTCTTTTGTCTTCTAAATCACCTGCAGTTGTTACTACAAAGTCCGGATATGGGTTTCAGTTGTGTGATAAATGTAATCTTAACATAAACCATTTCACAGAAAAAGATGTGTCTAAAGGTCATGGCTTCCATGGCATCTTAAGTATTAGCATGGAAATGCTCTGAAATACATCTACTCAGATTCTTTAACTCATTAGGAAACAGACATCAACAAATTTAAGCAACTAGTGTTATTTCCAGGACTAGAGTCAGTATGCATCATGATTAAGTGCTTTGGCTCTGAAGGCATAGGACTTGAATCTTGCCCCTGCTGCTTAACAACTGAGTCACCTTCTGCAAGTTACATAACCCTTCTGTGCTTTGGCTTTCTCACTTGAAAATGGGGTAATCAAAGCACATAGATTACAGGGTTATCATAAGGATTAAGTAAATGAATGTAAGGGAAACAGTATGGTGACTGGTACTCAGTGAATACTTAATAAGTGATTAGAATTAGAATTCATATCTCTTGGTTGTTTGCTTTATAGTTGTAGCTTGTTGTCTCTCGTGACATTCCTTAACATAGTAAAACACTTAAATATTATTTCTCATTGGAATTTGTTACATATTTTAGAAAAGAACATACATTTAATGAGTATCATTTTAGCTATTTTTCCTATGTGAGGTGGCCATGTAATAAATGAACAATTTAGAGTGAAATGAAAGTTAAACAGTGTATCTCCTGAATATATGCAGGTGATACATTGTATAATACATTACTTTTTACTGCAGTCATGATTCCTAATTTGCATAAACAATTGCCCACTTTAGTAGCTCATTAGATAAATTGAGCCTAATCCAACAATATAAACTTATTATAAATGCACATCTGGAGCGTGAAACTTACTGGAAATTCATTGGAACTCAAATTTCCAGTAAAGGAAAACTTTGCTTTTTTCAATAAAAGAGGAAATATCTATTCTGGATTCATGTAGATGATATGGATTTAGAAATGATTTGTGCTTCAATTATCATCACTTAATGCCTTTTAAAGAGAGATTCACAGCTTTCCAGGTCTCTAGGAAGACAAATTGCTGTAACAGCAATGGCCAATCTTAGATATGTTGTACTGCCCACCTTTAAACTGTTAGTGTCAGCTTTATGGTTTGAGGTATAGTGCAGTGAACTAAATTTTATTTCTATTCTCATTAGGTGTATCAGACACTTTAGGCTGCCTAATCCACTGTTTTTTTCACCAGTCTGGTTTCTAGCTAGAACTTTATTTTCAAATATTAGGAGGTCATGTGTTTTAGGGGAAGCCAGGGTTCCCTTAAGCCTTGAGAGGAAGTGAGTTGTGAATAGTCTAAATCAGACATTTTAATTTAGTTCTAATTATTACCTTTCCAGTGATATATTTGGACGTGAGTTTGTGATACAATTTTGACTGAGTCCTGAGGTGGTGGTTGTCCTGCTATCACATCAAATTTATACACAGAAGGAAGCACTACTGCAACTTCTGTCATTTTCGTGATGCCTGGAATTGCACAGGCATCTCTGAACCTTGAGAAGAATCGGCCTCAGAAGACAAGCAATGTGCTTGTGTTGGCAGAGAGGAGAGATGTAAAGAACCTGGGTGCTTGTTGATGCTGGTGAATTACCAACTTATCCTGGAGCCATTTTCTGGAGCTCCTGTTTTGTGCTGTAATGGAAGTCATTCTTTAGCTGGCCTATTTTCAATAGAAAATACGCTAACTGGTATGATGTGAAACCATTTAATCATAAATCTGCTTTTTTGGGTATTCTTTGATCAAAGTTGCCACAATGAGCTGAAATCTGAAAATTTCTCTGTAGGACAGGCCGAGTTACTTTTCTTATGGTTTCACTTGCCAGTTACCACTAGCTTAATGTTTGTAAACTTATGTTAGCCATTGTCATTTCTTATTCGTACTTTAGGTGCAGTCTTATAAATTTTAACTATGATATTACTAATCTCAAAGGATCCTCTTTTTGCTGCAGTGTCTTCCCCTCCATAAACTGTTTGGGTACCATCATTCTGGGACGAAGTACACTGAAGTAGGTCAACTGGAATGGGGGATTACTTCAGTCAGTACAAGCAATGATGTAGATTTTCTGTTATACAACATAGGCACCCACTTTGTGTTGATATATTTCTCATAAATGTATTTAGTTTAGATGTCTTAGACTTTCTCCACTTTTTTAAAGTCATTAACACAGATTCATTCAATAATAGCTGTAGATTAAGAC
Organism: Dinomys branickii; assembly: GCA_004027595.1. Classification (NCBI taxonomy): domain Eukaryota; kingdom Metazoa; phylum Chordata; class Mammalia; order Rodentia; family Dinomyidae; genus Dinomys; species Dinomys branickii. The sequence continues at coordinate 29,255 of PVLD010009739.1, read as the reverse complement.
TGAATATATATGAATTGAGATTGTTGGGTTAAATTAAACAAAAATTAATTTGACATATAATATAAAATTTTTCTACTAGATAATTTCTAGACATTGATGTCAATTGGTTCATGTGAATCACAAGGGTTGCAGTTAATATTCTTTTAAAATACATGTAACTCGATAATTACCAAGTCTATATGGAGGTCTCATCACCCTTACAAAATCTTCCTCAATTAATTTCACCCCTGAATAAGTCAGTGTACTATGGTTAGCATCCCTTCAATGTGTCCTTACCATATGTACTTATTGATAGAATAGTATGCGCCCTTTTACCATGTGAATGACTCTTCTCTGAATGATGTAGTTTTATTGGGAGACTTATTCTCAGGCCTACAAGGATCAAACCATGAATGTAAGGGATGAGGTCTCATTGAGGAAGATACCATAAAGATAGGTATTGTCATGAGTCATCTTGGCAAAGCAAACTGCAGATAAACTGAACCAATAGGGCCTATTAAAAGAAATCCATAATGTAGTAACCAGGGGACCTTAACCCTTGGCATTACCAAAGACTAATTCCTTCTCTGGGTAATAAATAGATTGGTAGACTGTGATCATTGTTCTTAATCTAAGAATGAAATTCCTATGCCTATTTCTGCCAGACACACTACCAGAATATCTAAATTGAGAAGAAGGTAGGAAAAAATTTATGTAAAGCTTAAGATATACCCATTTAAAAAGCCTGTTCTTTAACTAAAAAGTTCCTACTAGCACTTTTTTGTAGGTATGTCTGTAAGGAGAGATTGGGAAGAAACTCATCCCATCCTGATCAGTATAAAGCAGAACAAAGGTGTGACTGGATGTTACTTAGGTGTATTTTAGAATTTCTACCCATAGAAATTGAATCACTAACATCTTTGGGGAATACGAATGTGAATATTTGTGGGGTCACTAGGTTTATATAGTAACAATTGTGTTAGAATCTAAAGATTAACTGCGGTTACACATCTTGCACAAAGTGAAATAATAAAGACTTTTTCAATAGTTTAGTCTGTCTCATTTGTGTGAAGAAGTGCCAGGAACTCTGTGTGTGTGTGTGTGTGTGTGTGTGTGTGTGTGTAATGACAAGAGCAGAGCCAGAATCATGTGTGGGAAGAAGAGATTACATTGCCAAATAGGAAGTGAGAGCAATTTGGGATTTGGGCTCACTTTTATAACATCTCATTCTCATGAGGGCTTGGAGTCCTGTAAGAACTACAAGGACAGCAGGCGTCCAGTGAGACAAGGACTGTACAGCAGGCCTCACCTCGTAAAGGTCCCACCACTGTCATCGCCGTTACACTGGGACCAAGCGTCCAACAGGTGTGGGGCGAACCCTCGGAGGACGTGGTCCAAACCATTCTCAACCATAGCGCTTTCTGTCTTCCCAGAGAAGCTCTTTCAAGTGCCGACAGCATTGCAATTTTATTTCATTTTAATAAGGGTGAAAAGCCAATGCACTGACACAGTTTTATCTAGTTAAGTAATAGATCACATTAGTTTCACATTTAGAGTATTCTTACATGTTTTACAAGTGTTTTGTTCAATTTTGCCACAGATTGTAACATCCTTTCAACAAACAGACCTGAATTCTAATTCTTTTGTATTTTTGCACATGACACATTGAAAACCACAGGAATTCTTTAAATCATGATAACACGTCAGTTTTAACTAATAGATAAGATCGTTGTTTAAAGGTTGTAAAAACCTGGCAATTAGCAGCTGGAGTAGTCCTCTTTTCTTGAAGAAGGGCGTTTAGGGGAGGATGTGTGAACATTTCGGTTGTCTTGGTAGCATTTTTCCTGTACTTTCCACTTGTTGAAGGAGGTAGCAGCAGACATAATTTAAACACTGGCTGCTGCTGGCATCTAATGTATTAAACACATAACTGTCCCATATACTTTCTTTTGTGTATCTCTTGTGAATCATTCACTGCTTCCTGTTTTGTTTGTCAGCCTATTTTCATTTTTGAATCAAATGCCAGTTTTCCTGCCCAGTAAAAAGTATAGAAGGGAGGTTGGGTCTCTAGGTGTCAAGACTTCTCTTTCTCCTTAGCTCATTTAAACCTTCTTTGGCCTCTGGCTCTAGAGTACTGTCCTCTTCACAGTGAGCACTGGACAGCAGCCATCAGGCCTATAGTCTCAAACACACCAAAATAATTTATCTTAGTTAATGGAGATCACAGATGGAAATACTTTTTTTACCTTTGGACATGCTGGGATTTTAGAACTGATGCTATTTATCAATCTGTCCTAAAACTGAAACAGTTGTAAATATGTAATACAGAGTATCAGTGGAATAGAAAACAAATCTTTAGCTAAGCCTGCTTTTGTTGAAGTTGGAAAATGTTGCCAGCCTGATTTTTGATGTAATTGAAAATGCTTAGGAGCTTTCCTGAACAGTTGATTAATATATCAAAATCAAAAAAGGCAATTTTGAGTCTAATTTTGTTTGTTTACTGTATAATACAGGATTCTTGGCTTTGAAATTCTGCCATGCAGGGTGAAAAATGACTGTCAGTGTGAAACAAAGTAGTCTATTGAAAAGAACACTGTGCCTAGTAGGAAACAGCTGATACCAACCCAATGCATGATATATGGAATGACAATATCTTAATCAGTCTGATTGGTTCCTTGTGGACATAGGAGCAAGTCCAGATTTGGTTATAGGGCAGCCTTTGTCTCCCCCGCCTCTTTGTACAAGAAGCCCGAAGTGGGGGCTGTGGAGAGGCACTCTGGTCCAGGTGGAAATGACCCAGTGCTTTGGGATCTTGACAAGCTGCACAGAGTAGTGCATTCGTTCCTATGTGCACAGAGGTGGAAGCCATGTCATTGTTGACTATGTTCCAAGAAGCCTTTCCAATGGCTCTTCATTTTCTAAGTGAAAATACCCTGAAATAGATAATTATACTTTGACATTAAGTTTTTGGAGGGCAAGTTCAAGAAAACATGTTGTGCAAGAAAAAAAAATGAGTGAACTCTTACCAGGAATTTCTACCTCCTCGGACGAAACGTGATAACTCAGAGAGAGAGAGAGATACCTCCTGCAGAGAGGTTTAACTGCTTCCCTTTTCTAGGAAAGTCCCAATTTTATTTATGTTTCCCATTATCTCAATTACTGATGTCTAGAAACTACAGTGTGGGGGTGGTTTTATCTGCTAGACTGTCTTTCAAACCCTGAAGCAACACAGAATTCTTTTATGGACTCACAGTTCTTCGTTTGGAGTTCAGAAAATAAGGCCACCACATGTAGAAAGAGGCTGCACCAAAGAAATACATAAAGTCAATCTAATTTCCCACCCCTGTATATAGATAGTCAAGCATCCAGGCCAGATTTGTCATGTAGACTCTGCTTGGATAGACTGGGAGGTCAGAGGGCAGTTTGTTTTTAGTGGGCTCTGAATCTTTAGGTAAACTTGTTTCCTATAGCCTCACTGATCAGGAGTGAGGGAGAGCACATCCTCTTGTTTTGTGACAGCCTTTCAGATGTAAATCTTATCTCTTACTCCTGAGTCTTCTCTCCCAGGCCAAGCTTCAACAGGCGCTTTAATCATTATTCATAACAAGATTTTTACGTTGGCTTTGGTTTTCCTGGTGTAGGTTCAACAGAATAACAGTGGAATCCCTTTCCCTTTTAAAAATCTCTGATAACGCAGTTTAAGATTGTCTTAGTCTACCTGGCAGCCACCTCTTACAGTTCGTTCAGACCAAGCTTGTGGTGAGTTGGTGTCTTTCGGTCTATTTCAGAGAAATGACTGTTTACCTTTACCACATACCTGTGCATTTGATTCTTAAAATTGTTGTATCAGAACTTACATTTATACCAAATACTATATATGTTTTTAAAATTCTGGCCTGCCATTCAAGTCTGTCAAACTCTTGTAAAATCTTGATTTTTTTTCTTCTAATGTATTTATTTCCTGTCAGCTGCAAATTTTAATAGATTGCCCATATTTTTCTAAGTGGTATCATGTTGTTAAAAAGAGATATACTTTCCAGTGAGACATATCTTGGATTTTAATCTCAGCTTCATCATGTACATGCTGTTCGATATTGGGCAAGTTATTTAAACTGCCCAAGGCCTGTTTACCCATTTGAAAATGAAGATGATGACAATTTCTGTCTCCTAGATTTGTTATGAGAATTTTCAATAAGATCAGCCCAGTACAGTGGCTATTGTATGGTAGGCAATGATAATGTTAATAGTAGTAATATATTTTTGGCAGTAGCTCAGAATCAGTTTTCTTTCTTCTTAACTAGGTCAGAGATAATATTTTGAGAGCTTATTTGGAGGTTCTAGCAGGGGAGCACAGCTGCTCATGTATCCTTGACAAAGGAAACGGTCCTCCTCTGTCGGGGGCGGTCATCTTCTTCGACCAAGGGCACAGCTACAGGAGGGATGCACATGGAACGGTGCAGAGGTAATATTTGGACAGGGCCAAGGACAGAATTATGTAGCCACTAGATACTATTCTCCAAGTTGACATTCATTAAATTAGACATATATTATTAGGTAGTAAGTATTTATTGAGCACCATAATATTTTAGTGCTCTTTGAGTGACTTAGGGACGTGGTAGTGGAGCTGACCTGCAAAAGGGCTGGACTACACATAATGTAAGAACGGCAGTTGCATAGAATCGGTTAGCTCTGCAAGAGACACACCATGTATGTGTATGCATGTGTATGTATGTACACACACACACACACACACACACACACATATATATATATATAAAACAGTGTATAAACTTGTATATAATACAGTGTCAAATAACAAGAGGTACAATATATCATATTAGGTAGTGGCAGAAACTAGGAAAATAAAGTACTGAGAGGATGAGCGGGGAGCAAATGCTATCTTACTTGGCTAAAGGCCTCTCTAAGGAGGTGACACTTGGACAGAGTCCTGTTGCAGGGAATACTTGAGCTTTGGAGCTCTCTGAAGGGAGAGGGTTCTGGCCAAAAGACTAGATTCATCAGCACAAGCTTTATTGTATGTATATGGTCAACCCTGTATTGATTCTCTTAAAACCACCATTATATCCATAAGATACCTAAGACTATTTAGAGACTGTAAACGTACTTTCCCTCATTAATATAAGCTATAGATGAATCAAAGGATGCTCACATCCTTTGCCATGCACATGGCATCTTTACTTTCCCTAACCCTGAACACCACCAAAAGAGGCATGCAGGATATTTGTTAGTTTTTCCAGGGGATCTTCTCTGGCTCCTAGTGATCACCACTTTCTTTCCTAATGGCTCACACATCACGCATCTAATCATTTTAGAGTATTACCAGGTTTCAGAATCAAGCTCACAGGTCTGTAGATCATAGAATATCCTTTTTCCTTAGGTTGAAAAATTGGAATGCTAATTTTCTAGCTCCATTGCCTCAACACCTTTTCTGTTCTCTATGATTCCTTAAAGATTACTGACAGTGGCTCAGATGATATCTGCAAAGTCTCTCTGTACTCTGGGATGTAATTTGTTTAGGCCTGGAGACTTAAACTCATTTAAAACAGTGAGATGGTCTCCTGCTATCACCTTACCTATCTCATACTTCAGTATCTTCTAAACTACATTTATTCAGTCCTCCTGAGTTCAAAGATCTTTCTCCTTGATAAAGAAGATGGAAATACAACAGGACTTAAGATATATGACTTTCTCTTTGTTTGTTAATATCATCTGCCCCAAGCAGTGAGTCTGTGTTATTTTATTTCCCTTTTTACTTTGATTGTAGCTGATAAGGGGGTGTGTATGTGTGTGTGTGTGTGTGTGTGTGTGTGTGTGTGTGTGTGTGTGAACTTCTGGGTGTAAGTAAGCATGTTTCACTTCAGCTTGTTGAGGAATTAATTTTCCTGTTATGCTTTTTCAGGGCAATACTTCTGTGTATGTTCTTCCTTGTTTTGGTGTATGGTTTTGAAAAGGGCTTTGAAACCACACTGTCCAGGAGCTAATCCTGGATGTCCCACACTTTATATAGCAATGGAACCATAAAGTCAAGTTAACTTCTCTGCAGCTGAGTTGCCTTACTTGTAAAATGGAGATAGTAACACTTACTTTCTAGCATGTGGGAGTAAATTATTTCATATGCATAAGGTACCTAAAGTAGTATCTGCACACAGTAGGTGCTTATCACTGGTATCATCATTTATAATGTATTCCTGTCATCTTTTATATGTATTTTAAACACTCTGACCACATCAGAGAGCTTTCTGGTCAGCCACAGTTTGCCTTATGATTAGGGCACATTCAGTCCAGTCTTTGTCTGTCTCTGTGTATCCGTCTCCAGACAGTGAGCTCTGATATAAATAATGATGTAAGTCTCCAAAAGACCATGAATCATGAAAGAAAGGTAAAATTAAATATAGTATACTCATGGCAGCACAGGTAAGTAAATGAGTTTTATGAAGATTCTCACCAGACTCTGGCTTGATATAAATGTTAGGAAAACGACTGTCTTCTTAATTTCTTAATGCCTGATGTTCCAACTTTTGGAATGCCTGTAAGAGTGGAACATAATAAGATTTTTTTCTCTTCAAATTCTTGTTCCTTAATTTTTCCTAGGTAACATATGGATTTCATGCAAAAATTCCAAACATTGCAATCTTTAGGGTAAATTGGTTAATATAAGAGTCCAGCCGGGTGTGGTGGCACACACCTATAATCCCAGCAGTCTGGGAAGCTGAGGTAGGAGGATCATTGCAGATTTTAGACCTGCCTGAGCTACACAATGAGCTCAAGTCCAACCTGAACTGCATAGCAAGACCCTATCTCAAAAAAAAAAAAAAGTCCAGGTAACCAATATGCACATTTTCATGGCTTCTGGGTTAGTTTGAAAACTTAAGAAACTTATCTTGGCTCCATATCAGGCTGAATAAACCCATACAACCTAGGAGTCCTAAAATATTGTCTCATAGTAGCAACATAAGGCTAATTTAGAATTAAGGGAACCGTTAGCCTATCAGATTATTGGATATATTAGAGCTGTGGGTAGAAACTTTGCTAGAATTTGATTGATTGTTCTATGTACTTTCCATCTCCTACATTTATGTTTCCATGATGGATTTCCTTTGGTGTGACAGTCGTTGAATTTTTGGCCTTATCTGTTTGGAGAAAAAACTAACTCTGCTTAACTCAGACTTTTCTTTCTTGGACCTCTCCTATCTTTAGGATGCTGACATGTGCTGAAAACTTAGAGAAGCAGCCACTGTCTGGGATGGGAGGGGTCCTGCAGTCTCCCAGTGATGCCTCGTGCTGGTGGGTAAACCTACCTAACTGAGGAATCTGTTTGTGCCCAATTTTCCAGCCAAGTTTTCTAGTCATCCTTATCAGTTACAATAATAAAGTTGATGTTTGATATCTATTTGTCTCCTGTGTCTTGTTTTGCAATAGATTTTAATTTTAGAGGGGAAGAAAGGGGTTTTATTAATACTTACTACACATGATGCCAGCAATAAGAACAAAGATTAGCAATAGCACTTGGCTTTTTTTTTTTTTAAACATATAACCAAGATGTGCAGAGAGATAGTCTTTAGGTAATCTGTAAAACATGATATATTTGATTTCCCCCAGGAAAGAACTTGCCCTTGTTTCTATGTTTCATCCTGGTTAAACAAACAACTGGACACAATAAAGATCTAGCAACTTGTGATAAAAAGGAGCTTGGTGGCACTGGAGCACTGAGCTGACTGAAAAGTGATTTTCAGGTGTTGGGGTGTCCGATTGCTTTTGGAATAGGAGGGAGAAAGTGCCACTGTCCTTGGGAAAAGTATGAACAGGATCAACAGTGGAGGTCAAGTAGATGCACAGAAATTAAATCTGGAAATTTAAAGGTTTTGTGTTTTGTAACAATCAACTCTGTGCCCAGAGACACTTGCCATCTCCTTTTTAACAAGTGCATACCATTTTTCAGTCTTTACTGAGTTAAAGGGAGCTAAAGAATAGTCTGGAGAGTGCGAAGAAAGTAAAAAGTGGCTGTAAAGCAGATGAGATATGGATACTAAGTACCTGAGAAATGGACCAGATTTAAAAACTGGTTAATGCTTATGATTCAAATAGACTGAGCAGAAAAGATTTAAAGATCTTAATTGCACTAAGAAGGACCTTCCAGGGGTGGAAGGAAATCAGCAGTGGAGAAATCTGCATTCTCAAAGAATCAACAAACTTGTGAGTCACAAAGTTAATGCCAGGAAAGCCTCAGAGTAGCAAGTGATTCAAACTGGAGACTGGTTCTACCAGATTCCAGATACCACAGTTAAATCTAAATCTCAAACTCAAGAAACAGGTTTATCAATTGCTATATGCCAGTCACCGGTGCTTTGTATTGGAGTTGGAATGGTGATCCAACACAGCATACCTGCTGTCTCTCCACCTGCTCCTGGCCTGCCCCCCAGGCCTTACAATCCACTAGGAGGTTGAGCAAATTAAAAGGAAATGTTTTGAAGTGCTAAGTGGTCCAGGGTTCCATGACAACACAAACTATACCTGACTCAGGAGCTGGGAGTAGGGTTAGGGAAGTCTTTCTGGAGGAAGTCTTATCTCAGCTGGGATCTGAAGGACAAGATAGAGTTAGGCAATCAAGAAATAAGGAAGAGCATTTCAGAAAAAGTGCAAAGGTTAGGGAAGGCCTGGGGGACAGATGAGAAAGAGCTTCAGAGTTCAGGATTCTGAAACCTGCAAGTAAGTCAGCACCACACTCCAGGCACTTAACTGGTGGTAACTCTGCTTGATGTTTGAGGCTGTAGAAGTGCAAGCAGGTCTTGGAAAACTCCGTAGGTGTTTATTCCTTGAAATGCAAGTGTTGAGGCAATAAAAATGGCATTGAAGGGGTCTTTGGGGGACTTTGGTGGAGAGCCATCAGAGCCTGTGTGCTCAGGGTAAGCAAGACAGGAGTGGGTTTTGTGAGATTGTCTGGATCCCTGGGCAATGGGGCGACAAACAGCCTGCTGCATAAGAAAGAACAATACTGCGTAAGAAAGTGAACCTCATGTATGGCAGGAAAAAAAGACAGTTTAGTTTTATGTGTTACATTTTAATAATAGCCATTTGTAACTGCATAATGAAATTTGTGAACAAAAGTTCATTTCCAGAGGTAATCTCTAACTGATATGCAATGCCTCAGTAGGATTTGGCCAGGTTTTAATTTCAGTTTGAATAAATAATGTAAGATACTAGGCTGGGTAAGATAAAAGGAAATCTCTGTACTTTCATCTCTCCATGATGGAAATAATATCTACTTTATTTCAAAACAAGTTTCCAATTAGTTTCTGTGAAATATTATTATCCTCCTTTCCCAGATACTGCAGCTCATTTTGAAGCTTAATTTTGATAATATATAAACATTTCTGAAACTTACTCTACAGGAATGACAGTTATATTTGGAGGGAGGAATGCTGCTTCGCTGTAACTATATTATTTGGGACTGTTCTAAATAATAGTAAAAATAATGAAAGAGAATCAATCAAAGTGTCATCTCATTTAATGGCTGTTTATGACCTTGCATGGACTCATCTTCACCCCAGAGCACAGATCAATGCCATTTTCTCAAAAGTCATGCACTGAAGTTTTATTTTTTCTTCAAGACTAGTTAGGCTTCACTTACAGTTATATATCATCTTGACCCCATTTAGACAGGTGACCTGGTGTTATTGTTTAAAGAATTGATGTATTCATTCAGTAACATAATTGAGTGCCAATTGTGTGGTAGATGCTGGGTCTGGGGCTTTCATGGTGAATTAGGTAGATGTGGCCTCTGCTTTTGAGGAACTTATTTTTGACTACTTCTTTAGGAGGAAGCAGGTACTAGCACCCCACCCACAGTTAACATATTGCAATAGAAATAAGAGGTTTATGATATTTGAGAGCATCTATGATAGATTGAAACTGGTCATAGATTGAAACTGGTCAGGGAAAAGGTTTGATATGATCCAGTTGAGCTAGGTATAGATTAGAATGCAACCTAAACTGCTTTAGCAAAGATGCTGAATTGTGGCTTCAATAAGGTGCTTCTTCCTCTCTCATACCACAGTCCAGATGTGAGAAGTTTAAGGATTGTGGGCAGCTCTGCTATCCTTAACACTTGGTTTCCAAGGCTATTCCTGTGGTTGCCATTTTGAGCCAAAAAAAGGGAAGAATTTTCAAGAAGCATCTTGGAATCTGTACACATCATTGTTGGTTGGCCAGAACTTAATCACATGTACCCCACACAGCTGTAAGGTAGCCTGGGAGGTGTCCAAGGCTGGATTTACCAGCGTCCAGACACCAGAGTAAAATCTAAACCTCAAACTCAGGAAGCACCGCTTAAATCTAAATCTCAAGCTGGATGGCTATACCGGAAGTTCTGTTGTAAAAGGGGGATGAGAACAGATGTGGGGGTTAGGAAGACAGCAGTCTGCCACAAGGATGAAGTTGAGTAGAGTCAATTAGGCTGAAGTCAGGAAAGCCGGATGTAGTACATGTAGAGGCCGGGTGACAGAAGAGAATATGGAAGCTTTGTCAGAAATAAGGCTGTAGACCTGGATTGTATAGGAGCAAGGCACAAAGTGAGTGGGTTGGAATTGGGAGGAGCCAGATTATACTACACCTTACGGGTCCAGGGAAGAAATTTAGTCTTTATTCTACGAGCAGTGTGTGAAAGCTCTGGGGGCTAAGCCAAGAGGAATAGTGTTCCTACTAAGGGGCAGCAATGAAGTCACCGTGGTCTTCTGCCTCAAGTTGGGAGAGGCCCAAGTCTTGCTTTAACTGCAGTTTCTATCTCCTAAAAGAGGAGGAAGTTTTCCACAGTGGGATTTGTGAAGATGAATATATTTCCTGTTGGTTTATTTATTAAAAATTGAGATAAAATTCATATCACATAACATTAATCGTGCTCAGACTCTTCAATTCAGTGGCATGTGACGCATTTGCAATGCCACGTAACACCATTTCTATCTAGTTTCAAGATGTTTTCATCACGCTGAAAGAAAACCGCATATAGTTACTCCTTATTCTCTGCTTATCCCACACCCTGGAAGCTCCTTGTCTGTTTTCTGTATTTGTGGATTTACATATTTTGGATGTTCATATAAGTGGAATCATGCCCTCTATCAGTGACGGGGAACCTTTCAGGGACCAAGGGCCTAAACTACAACCTAAAAACCACTCATTTATCGTGAAGTGCCAACACTGCAATTAAACCTGAATATTGAGGTTCTAGGTTAGAAAAAACAACTCGTGCACTTGGTTCATGTTCTGACCAAGGGCTCTGTCCCCGCGTGACGTGCATGCTATAGTTTTGCCACTGCTGCCCAGTAAATGTCGTTGGCGGGCTTCATTTAGCATGTGTTTTGAAGTTCACCCATATTGTAACATTTGCCAAACCCCATTTCTCTTTTTGAGAATGTATGAACAGACCACCTTTTGTGTGTTCATTTATCCATTGATGGATTTTCTTTTGCTGTTGTGAGCAATGCTGCTATACACATTCATGTCCACTGGCTTATTTTAGCCCAAAGTAATCCTTTTCATTCTATGTGGAGAAACAGATTGAAGAAACAAAAGACAGATTGAATTCTTCTAACTCATCCAGCTGCACGTGCTCTGCCTCATGAGCACCTACAGGGCCTGGGTTACTACCCCACCTCACTCAGCCTTTCTCAGCTCTCCTGTGTTCCCTGCCCTATTTCTCCTCTGTGTCCCAGCTCTCTTCTAAGTGGGATTTCCACAGTCTCTGTCAGAAATTCCACACTTCTGCATTTGCTTCCCGATTTCTCTCTTTTCCCATCACTCACACCTGGAAACCTCATCTCCTCTGATGCTTTTCCAGACCCCTTTGTGTCCTGTATTTGTACCCCTTCCGAGCCAACACAGTGTTATCATTTGAGGAAGATGGGAACAGAGTAGGGAAATGGGAACAGGTCCGTTGATATGCAAGGAGGTAGATTGGTCCATTCTTTCCTGTTCGTTCACAAATTTTTAATTCATTATTCCAATGAGCATCTTTTTGTTTGTTTTATTTTTCAGATCAGGTCTCAATGTATTGTTCAGGCTGGGCTTGAACTCAATATCCAGCCTAGGCTGGTTCAAACTCACCGCAGTTCTCCTGCCTCAGCCTACTGTGTACTAGGATTATGAGTCCCCACACCTGGCTCCAATGGCATCCTCTATACTTTGTATAAGAAACTGTCTAATGCTAAAGATTCAGACATGGATACCTACGTGATCTGGCTCTTTTGGAGGTGTAGGTGAGAAAGTAAAGCATATGCCACAAGACAATTTAGATTTTAATAGAGATGTAGACAAAGTGGTAGCAGAGCTTCGAGCTTGGAGGTACTTGAGAAATTCTGAGGAAATCGTGGGGGAGAAGCTCCTCCACCAGGTTTCCCTAGATCATACAGAGTTATAGGCCATACCTTTTAATTTGTATTTTAAGTTACAAACTTGACCATTGTCTGTGAATCAGTTGCAGATGGATGAACTGAGATGCAGAATATCATGTTCAAATCACTAGTAATAAATGATCTGAGTGAAAACCTGATCCCCCTGCATTCTTCATTCCACAGCCCCCATAAGCTCACATTTCTGTAATTGCTGAGTACTGTTTCTCTCTGTTTTTTCTCCCTCTGTGCAGACATGAGGACTGGTGATTCTATTTTTCAGATGAAGAAAACAAGGCAGGGTGAGTTTACCCCAGGCCACTTATCCTTTTATGGGGGAGCCAGAATCACAACTCCTACCTTTGAGTTTCCAGGCTGTTGCTTAGTTACCAAACCTCCCTTCCTCTCCCACTGTAAGCAGTTGAGCTGGCACTTAATAATCATAATTGATGGTTCTGGCTAAAAAGGAGAACTCAGAGTGATTCTAGGGAGCTGGTTTTCACATACCAAGGAATTTTACTCTTCCTGTGGTCAATAACCTATACTCATTTGTTTTATATAGCGTCCCTGTCTTAGTTCATGATGAAGTTTTCTTATCTCACTAACGATTTCTCTTTTTTCTCTTTCTCAACTATTTTTTCCTCTGGGGGAATACAGTTGCTGCTTATAGGTATTAACTTAAAAGAAGCAGAAAGAAATATAGTGTCTGGCCCAGGGCTTCTAAGAGAAGAGTCATACTATAACACTTTTAAAAAAATAGAATGCAGTTTAGCAAAAGAAATAAAATTCCTGCAGGAAGTATTATTTCTGCTTGTTAAAGTGTGAGATCCTTTCATTAATTGATTGCTTAATTAAAAATATTTGCATGTTTATATGTTTCAGATACTAGGAAGAATAAAAAGATGAATTTGTTTAACCTTTCAATGATAATTTATTGAATGCCGTGAATATATTAAATATCTTGGTAATGTTAACAGTCTAGATGAGTGAGACAGCCACAGATGATTGATAACACGGGTAAAAAATCACAGTATTCCTATGGGCTTCAGAGAACTCTTACAGCTGTGAGTGTCAATTAAGTGTGGGTTTGACACAGTCAGGAAGGCTTCCCAGAGGAAGTAACACTTAAGTTGAGTTCCACTGCATGAGGAGAGGGAACTAATGAAGAGGGAAGGAAAGAGTGTTCCAGGCAGAGTCGATAACTTGCTCAAATTTCCTGTTGTAGTGGGAACATGTGGAACCTAGGCACTATGAGACTAGTATGACCTGAATGAAGCTGGAGATTGGGAGGAAGCTGGTGAGGTAGGTTGAGACCAGGGCATGCATGGTATTAGATAACTGTACCACACCACACTGGTCTTACTGTGATTCTAGCCAAGGCTATGTTGAATAATGCCATACTAAATCCCACCAATTTCGTGCTTTCTTGTCCATGGCCTGGAGCCCTAGTAGAAGACCAGTGGCAGCCATATGTGAGCACTTCAGTGTGCGAGGGAGTTAGCATTCACTGGACAACCCTACTTCATTAGTAGATGAAAGTCACTGCTTCTCTCCTTTGTCCCTGGTGGATATTTCTAAGATATATTCCCCAAGAAAACTTCAAAAGTCCCTCAAAGGATTGATTATATTGTGCATAAGGGTGATCAACTTGCTTATTCTTTCTTATTCCCTATTTTCCTTGCTTTACCTAACCCATGATTTAGGATCTATAATTGACAGAACTTGGTAATATATTGGGCATGAAGGGAAAGAAGAAGGAATTTGAAATGTCTCCTAAGCATCTGACTTTAGCTGACTAGATGATGACAGAATTCATTGAGTTTGAGGACTCTGGAAGACCAGTTGTAAGGCAAAGGATATCAATTAAAATTCTTTATGAGCCAAGATAGAAAGCACAAATTAACTTAATCAGAAAGGGAATTAGTTGAAAAAATTAGCAGAAAAAAATGCATAAATGGGCCTTAGGCATGGCATGAATTGTGTAGAGCAATGTGAAAAGGATCAGTCTCACTGCTCTGCTTCCCTTGGGTACTTTCAGCCACTTATGGAAGCAAGATGATCACATATGCTGCCAAATACAGAGGGAAAGCAGGGGTTTCTCTTTCTATGGCCCCTGGTAGGACATCATGGTGACTCATTTGTTCTGACTTGGTTACATGTCCATAGCCCAAGGTCAGAGTTGTGGAAGAAGGTGAGGTAGACATCAGGAAGACTATATTTGGCCAAGAGTGGGAGAGGTGAAGTTCTTAAAGGAAATTAGGGTAGTGTATCTGAGAGAGACAGGGAAACAGATGATAGGAAGGTAACCAGAGTTTCTCACTACCAGAGAAAAAGTTCCCATACTTTTGTTCTGATTGTTTGAGGTGCCTTGAAGACATTCATGAGGCGGGTGATGTTTAATCTTAGAGGAGAGCTCTGGGATGATCTTCATAAAAGTAATCACTGAAATTGATAACATGGAAGAAATCAACTAGGGAAAAGAATATGTACTTAGAAGAGAATCAAGGAACAAATGTTGAGGAATTCCAACAGTAGATGGAATTGGAATTCTCCTAGACAAAATAGAATTAACCTGAAAATAGAAGACAGAATAGTTAGAGAGGCAGGAAGAAATCAGAGAAGACTTGTGAAACACAATGGCTTCTTTCTTGGAATTTATAGTCTAAAGACTAGACATTAGCTAAGAAACAAACAGTGGTACAGATGGCCATACTTTAAGTGTTGTTTTAGAGGTGTGAACACCTAGTACATCCATTAGGAGCATAAAGAAGAGAGTGACTAATTGTTCTTGGGTAGAAAGAAAAGGATCATCTGAGAAGTCTTGAGAGATGAACAAGATTTCAACTTGATAAGGAAAAAGGTGCAAATTCAAGTTGAATTTACAGAGATTATTCAGGAAGGATTTGGTCAGATCTAAGGAGCGGTAACATAAACTGAAAATTTTGAGAAATAGGCATAACTGTATAAGGGTATGCTGGCTAACGGAGGAAAGCTGAATGCATCACACAGGCCACTTTTGTGGATGGTGGTTAATCACAGGACTCAACTACAACTGCTCCATTATTTCAAGACCCAACCTGGCTGGTCTTTTATCCTGGATTGGCTGACATATTATCTAGCCTTTTGAGGATTAGAAAGACAGGCTGTAAATCTAAAAGGTTTTTATAGGGTAGAACTGACGAGTTGTTCTGTTGTTATTGTGGTGAAGACAGGAAGACATATGATGACATTTCAACAAAGACAATTTAAGTTAAACATTAGGATGAGTTTTTTTTTTTTATCAGCAACACTTATTTATCTGCATTAGCCTTCCAATTTATAGCCTTAGATAGACAATACTGACAATGGTGAAAGATAGAAAGGCTGTATGCTAAAGAAGCAAACTGAACCAGAAATAAACATAATCAGCAGGCTTATTGTAGACGGCTGAGTCGAGGGAGTGACATCTGGAGTGATCACTAGTTAGGATTTCCAACTAGCTTAAGAACAAATTTCTGGAAGCGTTACATTTTAGATACCTGATTATCTAGAAGGGCTTGGGGGTGGGGCACACTTTCAGGCATTCTTGGCAAGGGGTAGCTGTGATGGGTAGAGTAATGATTTACAAATATGTCCAAGTCTGAATCCTGAGAAGCTGTAAACATAAGGTTACATGGAAAGGAAAAATTCAGGTTGAAGATGGAGTTAAAATTGCTCATCAACTCAACTTCTAGGGGCATTACCCTCGATTATACTTGGCCTAATATAATAAATATCCTTTAAAGCTGAGAAGGCAGCAGAAAAGTAGCTGGTGGTGGGAGATTTGAAGATGTTATGCTGCTGGCTTTAAAGATGGAGGAAAGTGTCATGAGCCAAGGTGTGCAGGTACCTCTCAAACCTGGAAAAGAAGGGAAAGAAATTCTGTCCTAGAGACTTCACAAAGGGAGGCTCCTAGTCTGTCAGCACCTTGAGTTAGTTAATAAGACCCCTTCTGGACCCCTGACCTTCAGAACCATAAGATAATAAATGTGTATTGTAAGCCTTGAAGTTTGTGGGACTATGTTACAGCAGCACAGGAAACTATAAACAGTGGCCAAGATGGTCTAATGAATAATGTGCTCATGAAGAAGTTTTGCTTCTGGAGTAGACAGAAGCTAGTGGAAACGTGAGAGAGGCTGCGCACTCAAGGTGTTATCATTAACTGTTAATTTTAAAAACATTTTAAGATAATTTCAGACTTTTAGAAAAATTGCAAATTCATACAAGTAATTCCTATATACACTTCAAATATGTCCCAAAATGTTAGCATTTTAACGCATTTACTTTATTGTTTTTTTCCTCTAAATAAATATATATACTTTAAATATATAAACATAAATATATTAATATAATATCAATATAATTCTGTATGTATATACACATACATACTATATTTGTGTGCATATACATGTGTATGTGTATAAGTACCATAGTACCTCAGTTCATGAACTCATGAGCCAGAATCATGGAACGAATCAATGTGACCAGAATTGTAGAACAAATTAAGTTCGTGAACAGAGGCATCACTGTAATTTCCTCTTTGAATTGTTTCAGAATAAATTGCAAATATATCGTTTATTAGCACTAAATACTTGTGTGAGTCCTAAAAACAAGAACTCCTACAGTACAATATTCAACATTGAAATGTTCACACTATTGTCTCATCTAATATTAAGTGTTGACCATTGTCCCATTAATGCTCTTTACAGAACAGACATTTCTTTCTGGGCATGGAGGTGAACACCTATAATCCCCGCACTCTGGAGACGGAAATAGGGGGATCCTTATGAGTTTGAAGCTAGTCTGGACTACATAGTGAGTTCAAGGCCATCCTGGACTATGTAGTGAGACCCTGTCTCAAAAAAACCCACATTTTTTTCATGCGCCAGGATCTTATATTTAGATGTCACGATTTATTACTCTTCTTTAGTCTGGAACAGTAATTCAGTCTGTCTTTGTCTTTGACAATCTCCACATTTTGGAAGATGATAGGTCATTTTGTCCTATTTTGCCATTTTGCCCCCTTGTGTGAGTTTGTACAGTCGTTCTGTATGGTTAAGATTCAGGGCATGTATTTTTAATAGGAATATACAAGATTGATATTGTATCTCAGTGAATCGCATCTGGCGGTACTTGGTTAAGATATGTTTGCTATATCATTTCACTGTAAAGGTAATATCATTCTCTTTATATTTAATGAGTATCTTAAAGGCAGTTTTGTGACAAAGAAGTATCATTTTACTTATGGTGCTCTTACTAACATTTTAGCTTCCATGATTCTTGCCTAAAACAACTAAAGACACGATGGTTGCAAATTTAGTAAAATTTAATATATGTCATTAAGAAATAAGGATTTTAAAACATAAAACTTCTACTTTCATGTCATATAAAAACAAATGAACAATTTCTTGTGATATTCAGATATTACATCCCAATTGTTTTACAATTTAAGAAAACCTTATTTTGAGATAATTTTAGACTTACAGAATTGCAAATGCAATTTAGAGTGTTACTGTGTATCACTGTAGTGTTAAATCTATCACATGGAAAGAATTTCTAACTTGATGTTATTGTGTCTTCTGATCTATGAATGTGATTAGTTGGGTCCTCTTAGGTCTCTTTCCTTGGCATTTTATAGTTTTCACTTTGCAGATTCTGTGCATACTCTGTTAGATACATACCCAGCCATTTGCTTTTTAGAGTGCTATTGCAAATGATAGTTAAAAACTTGAATTCCGGCTTTTCATTTCTATTGACTTTGTATCTTACCAATCTGTTAAATACATATACTCATTCTAAGATAAATTTTTGGTTGATATTTTGGGATTTTCTAAATAGAAATCATGTTGTCTGTGGATGGAGACTAGTTTCTTTCTTGTCCAATTTCTTAGCCTTTTGTTTCTCTGTCTTATTTTCTTGCACTGGTCAGGGTGCATTTGGTGTCACCCAGCCAATACAGTGTTGAATGGAAGTGACATGAGGGTACCCTGGCCTGAGCTTAATGAGGAAACATTCAGTTTCCACCATGACATATGATGTTTTTTCTATTTTGCTTACATCATGAAATATATTGATTGACTTTCAGATGCTGAGCCAGTATTCCCAAGATTAATCCCATTTGCTTTATGAGTACTAGCTTCTTTATATAACACTGGATTAATTTGTTGATACTACGTTAAGTGTTCCACCCTAACCTTTCACAGGTGTCCATTTCCACCTTCCTCAGGTAGTCTGGTAGCACACCCCTTCTTTCCCCACATGTATCTATTTCTCCTTTTGTTTTTGATCAAGTATTGCTGTCAGACCTCAGCTTTCCAATGGGCTTGAAAAAAGTTGTAGATGGGCAGTTGTCTGGCCTTTTTGTTTCCTTATTGATTTAAGGATGAGAACAGTGCTCTGATCAGTGTCCTGTATTTCTGCATGGGAACTGCAAGCTCCGCAGCAGTTTTCTCCACAGTTGTTTGTTTCAGGTTTGTACCACGTAATATTGGTTACGTGGTAACCAATTTTCAGTTTCTCCCTGCTTTTCTTTCTTCATCTCCTCCTTTTTCCTGTTATTGCTGTCAAGGATACTAGGGTTGTCTATTTTGTAGTTTCCCACAGTCTGTTTCACTGATTGCATGCCTGTGGTGTGGTATAATAGGGTCCTCTCTCCCCTGTGTTCTCTTAGAATTGTTAATGAGATCTTGAGGCTTCATCAGAATAGGGCTCATGTGTCCTTGATAGTTCATAATTCAGATATTTCTTTGTGGTGTGATGTTATCAGCCACTGATGTTAAATGCCTACCTCTGTTAATTCATCAGAACTTTTCCTTTTGGCCTTTCTTTTATGGAGGAAGAAAAATGAGGTTCATGGTGGTTAAATAACTTTCCTAAGACATTATGTCTGATTAATAAATGCTATATTCAGGATTAGAACTTGTGTCTTGTAAATATAGGTCCAGTATGCATTCTGTAAGACGCTCACACTCTGAACATTGCATTGTTAATAAATAGGAGTATCAGTGTCCCTGCTATAAAGCTGCCAAGCATGCTTATCTCTTTTCAGAAGAGATGAACCTTTTGAATTCAGTTCTGCTTGTAGGCATAAGACCATGCCAAATTATTAAAAAATGTTTCTCTTTATTTGTACAGATACAATTAAAATCATTCATGCCAATACAGTGTATGGAATTGTGTCTGATCAGAATACCTAGTACATTTGTGCTTTTACTTGTCCTTCCAGTTCTACTGAAGGAAACAAGCAAATGTAGGATAATTACTACAAAGAAATTTTTATTGTATATTGCATTCAAGGCACATTACCATAAGTTTCCTACAGCTGAGAAAGGGAGGGAGTGAGTGAGGAAAAGAAAGAGAAAAAGAGAAAGAATGAATATGTTGCAATTGTTTTTTATCTACTATTTTTCAGGAGTTTTTGTCTAAGGTGATGTAATGTCTCTGTTTGGGGGCAGACAAGTCCATGAATTACTGGTTGGAGTTTAGAGGAGAAAATTTAAGAAAAAGACATTTTATAACTCTGGAAGAATAAATTTGTCATGTTCAGATCAACAGTGGACAGACATTTGTCTTGACCTGCGCATTCAGTTTTCAACTAAAGGCTTGTACTCTGGGACCCATCCTATATTATCTGATGCAAGACTATGATACTTTTGAACCTATTTCCAAAAAAGGATATGAACTTTCCATCCTCCAGATACTTCTGGAGAGCTCTATAATTTATGAAATCTATGATATAAAGATTATTATTAGGATATCTTTCAATATCTTTCAAAAATAATTTATGTAATAAGGGAAGGTAAAACTGGATTTTTCTTGTAAGCACAGGGTTCTGAGCATTTGTAAGCAGAGGAAAAGCTCTGGTTCCCCATTCCTTCCCATGCAGACTCAGGAACACGTAAGTGTGAACAGAACCTTTAGTTTGGATTTGGGCAAGTAGAGGCCCTGGTATCCTACTGGGCACTAGGTGAAAATGGAGCAGAAACCCAAAGAACGTACTAAATTTTGGAAACCGTGTCAAGGGTCTAGAACAAGAGTTTGAGTGAATAGTCATATATTAAGAATTATATTCGGAATCCTTATATTATGACCCTTGGAATATTCAAGTAACATGGAGTCTTAGTGATTATTTGGCCCAACTCATTTTGGTGAAATTTCATACTACATCACCTTTTCCTTCCCCTGGAAACTTCGTGTGAATCAAAAGCCTATTATTACCTTGTGTAGTAAGGGATGGTGAGGTGGTCAGTCACCATTATCCTGAAGGGCCCCTTCAGAGTCTGGAAAGAAACTGACTCTTGGGAATCACCTGCAGAACTGTGTGGGTGTCCTTTAGCATCTCCTTCCTACTGCTGCTGCTACAATAATACAGTTACAAATTTCAATAATATATATAGGTCACCAGGGATCTTTGCAAAGAGTAATCTTCACATTTAGAAGTATTTTTCATTATGGATAATTGTATGATGAGGTGAAAAATAATCTTGGCTACTTATGATTCTAACAAGCCCTCAGAGAAGATAATCTATGGAAAATTAGACATTAATGGTAGCAAAGAAATAACTCATTTACTATCAGATCCACTTAGTTATTTAATCACTTTTACTGTCGTAGAAATACATATCCCTATGCAAAGTGGTAAAAAGCTAGTAATGGTGCAGAATACAACTGTGTAATAACAGCCTACCAAGTGCTGTAAAGGGAGAGCTTGTTCTGAACAGTTCAGTCATTGAGCCAGTACTCATTATGGCATGAGCATTGTAGAGAAGCAGTGATTGGAATTCCTCACTTTTGTCCTTAGATTAGTAGATGATATGGAACACGGATACCTAAAATTGGCTAGCTAGAGTTGGGTCCTGTTTGGGCTTAACTGAGATCATTAGAGTGAAAATGCATTAGGAGATTAACAGTGGAATACAAAGATATTATTACTTTCATTTAAATTTTTAGACAACTTAAGCCAAAGAATAGAATGCATATTATTAGCTACATATGCTAAAAATACCTATTACTGGAAAAAGCAGTCATGGAGATGTCACAGGCATCAAGATGTGCCATCTGGATTCTGGTGTCACCTGAAATAATTAGTGAAAAGCACAGTTGCCAAAGTATGTTACAGAGAGCAGTACTGCAGAGACTCAGAGGGGTGGGGCTACTGGTGAGGAATAGAGCAATCAGAGGGCACCACACCAAGGCTGTGAAGAATGGGAAGAACTGGGGTCGGGGGGCAGGAAAGTGATCTCCAGGCTGCTTTGTGTTCTAAGAAACTTACCAAGGGCAGGGCTGCAAATGTGTGCTTTAAAGGTTGGGCAGGTCTTAAGGTTGTATCTTTGCCCTTCTGAACTCCTAAGACATATTCAGCAGTCACTCAGTTAGTTTGGCAACTTGCTTGAATATGAGTATGAGTACATCTATAGTCTTGACAGCAGAAGTCTCCAGAAGTTGATAATGCAAATTTCTCTACTCCCAGTCTCACTAAACGGTGAGGCAAGTATTCTCTCTGTTAAGGAAGCTGTAATAATTGCTTTTGTCCTCTGGGTTCAGCTCTGCTTCTTCTCAAGAGCTCTGACAAAAAAGCTATCTGTGAGAGCAGCACTTTCCAGTGGAAATGCAACACAAGCTGTGAGTTCAAACCATTTTTTTCTAGTAGCCACGTTAAAAAAGCAAAAGGAAAGAAACTCTTGTTCCATACTAGTTTTTGAAATCTGATGTGATTTTCACCTTTTATACATCTCAATTTGGAATATTTTCATTTCAAGAGCTTTTAACCACATGTGGTTGGTGGTACTGTATTGAATGCCACAGAATTTTCTTCCCCTATGACACTGCCTAAATTCAACTCTGTGTTTGAAAGGATATGTTCCCAAAGTGTCCGTCGCAAGATAGGGGTACATGTCCATATCCAATAACCTATCCAAAATCAATTCCATATCATCTAAATAACTAAAATATTTGGATTTGGCTGATGGTTTTCTTAAATATGAAGAGAAAGGCCACAAAGGAAAAGGTTAGTAGACTTACCATGATGTATGAAATATAACACCATTGAATAATGAAGAAGTTAAAATTATTAAAAAACACATTTAGCAGATTGGGGGGAGGTATTTGCATTCATTTATAGATTTAATGAATATCTGCACTATGATAAAGAACTTATTCAAGTATAAGGAATAAAATTCATTCCTTATTTGATTTATGAAGTACTTCACACATAAAGAAGAGAAAGCAAGTAACTAAGAAAATGTTCAATCTGTTCTTTTAAAGAAATTAAAGCTTAACCATCATTAAATAAGATAACTTTTTGTATTTATTAATAAAGTCAAGTTGGTAATACTGATAAAATGCTGGTAAATAAGTACAGTGGTAAAATCCTTTTGAAATGCAAAATGACATAGTAGCACAGAAACCTTAAACTTGCTCTTGTTTTCCACCTGTAAATCTATTCCTGGCTGTGTGCCATTCATTAGAAGAGAAGGTAAGTGTCTGAAAATGTTCATTTGCACTTGTATGTAACAGTGGAAAACTGGGTAGTAGTTAGGAAAGTGCTTCTAGATCACCTTACTGTACAATTCTGCAGAATCAGAATAGTAACTATGAAGAGCATATGGAAAAATATTTAAAGTGTAGTAAATGGAAAAGATGAATGCAAAATTTTAAGTATATGTTGATTATAACAATATAAATCCATATATGTCAATAAAACTCAAAAGGGATTGTATAAAAATAAAAAATAACCATTTAAAAGGTAGAGGTATTGAAGGGTGATTTGATTTCTTTGTTTTACAAGTTCCAAGAAATTGGATCAAAATGCTAGGAAGGAGTATATGTACTTATTTTTCTTCCAATTCAAAATCTCATAAAGTATAAAAAGTGATATGAGAAAAGAATTTAAATTTATAACCATTTGTGGTAACAAATGAGTACAATCAGACATACTTGAAAAAATGCAGATGAGCTTATATTGATGGAGGAAAATACAGCCAAAACGCACACAGGTGAAGATGGCAACAGTGGGGCATCAGCTCTGGAGGTGCTTTGACCCTAGAAGAAGGGCATCCAAGAGGCCAGAGGGCATGTAATTGATGGCTGTTAGGCCAGGTGATGGCTCAGTCCTTACAGGAATTAGAAGGCAACAATGGAATTTTCAGTGACCAGAGTATTTAAGTTATGAGTGGGGTACCTCTCATTTTTTAGAGGCCAAAGAGCTTCAAAATGTGCCTTCAGAAGATGGGTTACCTGCATCCATTCCTCTCACTACAGTCAAGTGTGCTAAGCTATAGGAAATAAAGCATGCAGGCTTCAGCTTCTATTAATTTAAAATAACCTGTATATCCCTCTTCCTGGCCATGGGCATTCCTTTAGGAATAGGCAAATAGTCCTATGCTGGCCCCTGACTGACAACCTTTGTTCATCTTTTGGGGAGAAAAGTTCCTGATGTCCATCTAGAAGGAAAGCTCAGAGACCCAGGAACTACCTTATGGCTATGAAGGGAGTTTCCAGTTTGAAATTAATAAAGTAGAGCAAAGTCCAGCCAAGCAAGGGTGTGGGCATAGTAACCTAACATCCTCTTTTGGGAATTTGTTATTTGACATTTAAGATGGTGATGGTGCCTGTCTATGTAAAAGAAAAGCTTGTTCTCTTTTTAATATAAAAGCATCCAAAGAAAACCAGTGCGCACCATTCCTTTGTGTATGTTTGAGCATGACAGAGAAAATTCACGAAAAAGTAACAAGCATTGACAGTACAGAGAATAGTTTATAAATTGACTGGATAAAATATTCACCCTCAAAGGGTTCCCAACACTTAGAAATAGAGCCTTTGAGAAGGTGATAATGCTAATTACCCTGATTTGACCATTATACATTGTATACACATTTCAAATTACAATTCCATAAATATGTACAACTGTTATATATCAATTTAAAAAACATCATGCTCAGAATCAATAGCTTCCCTATATGCCAGGAATAATCATCTAAAAAATGCAAATTAGAATCCTGTTTCCATTAGAAATGAAATCCATCAATAATTTAGGAATGAAAAAAAAGAAATAAGTAAAATTCAAATAAAAAATTAAAGTTACAGTCTTTACAGAAAGACATGAAAAAATGGATAGACAAGTTCTGTCCTGGCTGGAAAGATAAAAGTTTATGAAGGTACTTATTTTTGTCTTAAAAAATAAATTTGGAACAAGAGCATTGGATTGAACAAAGGGTCACTAAAGCTAGTAAAAAGGGTAATACCAAGAAGGAAGTAAGATATATTTGTGAAGCTATAGTAGTTGTAAAAGTGTAGTATCAATTTACAAACAAATAAATTGCAGGATGAAACAGGGGCAGAATTCACAAACAATTAAATATAGGAATTTGATTTATGATAAAGAAGTAGTTGTTAGGAAAATACCATTTTATAAATGATGGGAGATTTAAGGTCTTTTCATCTGGAAAATAATCCTGCTGAAATGCTAGATTATATCTTATTTTGTATATTTTATTTTATACAACAAATAAATCCAGGTATATTAACAAACTAAATGCTAAAAGCACCACCAGCTGTGCTATAAAGCTATAAAGTCTTTAGTGAAAAATATAAAAAAAAGTATAATCTTTGATGAGGGCCTCTCTACATAAGATATGAAACACAGATCCTACAGAGGGAGAAGAAAAAAAGATCTCTGTGTATGTACATGTATATTCTGTATAGGTAGATGTATACACAATTTTTAGAATACTTTATTTATGCAAAGGTTGCAGAAATAGTGGCAAGTACCTGTATACCCTTCTTTCAGGTTGCCTTAATGGTAAAATCTAATATAACCAAGAAAACATTGGAATTTGTTCATCTATAGTTAAAAAAAATAAGCACATTAAGGGCCAATTAACAAAGCTTATGTTGAAGTTAACGGTCATTCTGAGTAGCAGACTAGGATAAATATTTTCAATATACCTAACAGGAAATGGGTTAACATATAATAATAAGCTCCTACAAACCAGAATTTTAAATGGCAAACAACTCAGTAAAAAGATAGAGAATAAGAAAGATTGGGCAATTCACAAAGGAAGAAGAAATGATGTCCAAAACATTTGTGAAAATATCCTCATGCAAAGTTGTAATTTTAAAAAGTAAGAATTAAAGTGTTCATCCTTTAAAATGTTAAAAATCAAGAAGCTTGATAATACCAGGCCTTTATATTAAGAATCCAGGTAATAAATTTTTATGTATCTTTCTATGTAATAATACAGTGTTTACAAAGAGTGAGGTAGAGCCCTATAATACAGCTCTATTACAGAGCTCTATTTGTAATCTCTGGGATGTGCTGCTACAGTGGAGAAAGCGAGTCACAGAACTGATAATAGAGTGTGATCCTTTTTGTATTAAATCCATACATGTGTGTGAATAAATCTGTGTAAAAATAATATAAAGAGTACTGTGTCCTTCAGGTAGTAGGGAAAGGGATCACTCATGTATTTAATTAAATAATTATGTATGTGTTGTGGTTGATACATTGTGTCAACTTGGGGAGTCTAGAGGTTTGGCTAAATGACTCAGCAGTTTTGCATCTTGGGGTAAAAGGGACATGCCCTTACCCTTCTAGGATGTTGTTTATTGTGTCACTTTGAAAAGTTTAGAAGGTTAACTATGTGACTCAGCAGGGAGCGAGGATGCTTGCTTTGTGTTCATCCTGAGCCTGTGCTGGAGGCGGGCATGGAGATTATATGAGTGCTACACAGCCCCTGGGCGGGGGTAGCCTGCTTACAATGTAAGGGAGGGAAAGGGGCTGCTTGCCACCTCTCCTCTCTTTGCGATTGTTGCCTTTGCTGTGTTCACACGCCATGAACGCTTGCCCTCTGCCATGTGCCACTTTGCCTTGGAACCAACCCTGCATGGACTGAAACCTCCACAAATTGTAAGCGAAATAAACCTTTTCTTCCTTAATTTTGGGCATCAGGTATTTTGTCCCAGCAATGGGAGAAAAAGTAACCAAGACAGAATGTTCGAATCTTACATAACATGAATATATTCACATGCTAGTTAAGTTATATGTGTTGAAATGAGAAAAGGAATAACACCATTTTTCTTTCTTATTATTTATTTTACTATTAAGAATATGAAACAAGGCCTACGGATGTAGCTCAGTGGCAGAATTCTTACCTAAGATATGTGAGGCCTTGGGCTTGATACCCAGCACCACCACCAAAAAATATAAATTAGTACTTGTTTATTTAAAATGAGAAAGATTTAGAAAGAGTGAGGGTGTCTGCATATGCCCCCCACAAAAGGCATCATTCCATACTGGTCACACTTCTTGATAGCTTGGGCTACTTTGGAGAAGCACCCTACACTAGTTTCTTTTATCTACTAGGGACTACCTAACCAGCCTCGTGCCTCATCCCAGAGGCTTTCCATTTCCCAGCAGAGGCTGGCTCTTGGCAACATGTGCTCAAAGGCAGCCTGACATCCTAATCAGCGTGCTTTGCCTGTCACGCCAGCATTTCAGAAACACTGACAACCAAGGAGGAAATAGCAGATAAGTACTATATCACTGGCCAGAGTGGGGCTTGCAATTTCTCAGATTAAATTGAAACATAAGACCAATTGTGAGTTTCAAATGTTGTTATCAGGGTACTTGACAGCACATCCAGCAATATAGTATGGTTCCTCTGAGAAGGTAGAAGCTGTAAGCCAAATCACCATAGCAGCAGGTGAGAGGGTTACAGGTTTAGCTTCCGTGCACCTGGGATTGGTGCCTGTGCACACATTCACACGTGTACCTGTGTCTGAGGGTGTGGATATGCATATGGCAGCACCAATACTTCATGCTGCTTTCCTCGATAACCATCTAAGTATTCCTCAGAAATGAAATTCTGGCATATAAGCAGCATTTCTGGAAGGACAGAGGGTGGGGAGGTATTTAGGAGATCATGGGGAAACAGATTTTGTTTGGATCACGCTGTTTAATGAATTAGACTTTTTCTCTGTGTGTCATTCTTTATACATCTATCCACTGAGCAAATGGGTTTTATTTGTTAAATGAAAGCCAGAAAGAAGTATAGCAGATTGTTGAGTACAGAAAGCAATGTAAGTATTACTATTTCATGAACTATTTTTGTGAATGGCTCCATTCTGAAAATATTTTAAATTTCAATTTAAAAACAATGTTCAGATAATTAATTTATTATATGGCTATAACTTTGTGCTCTTGAGGGGAATATTTTGGATTATCAAGATGCTGCCAATTGCCACATCCTGTGCAAGACAGTGTGTGTGAGACAAGTGTCAAAAGAGCTGTGTGGGGGGAGTGAGGGTAGGGAAGGCCAGCATTAGACCAAAAGTCAAAGTGAGAGCTCTTTTCTTCTGTCTTTCCTTCTCTTCCTTTCTTCCTCTCTTTTGTGTCTCTTCTCCTGATTAATTCTCCTTTCTTTCTCCCCTTCCTGTTTAGATTGTATCCCCCTCTTTTCATAGCCAATATTCTGTCATTTCTCTTCCATCTCTGCTCTACGTATGACTATAGGTTTTGTCCAGTTTTTTTTTAATTAAGCTTTTAGAACACACTTAGTAGAAGAGAAACTCTTGTGAATTTCCATGATACTTCAAGTCATAATTTTCCTAGGAATATATCCCAAATAACTTTCATAAGGAACACTGTTGAACAGTTAGTAAAGGTATATGAATGAGGAATAAAAATAATTGTTTTTAAAAGAGAAAAAGCCAGGTGTGGCACATGCCTCTAACTCCAGCACTTGGGTGGCTGAGTCAGGAGATCACCGTGAGTTCCAGGCCAGCCTGAACTACACAGCAGAACCTCGTCTCCCACTGCTCCCCAAGACACACCACACACACACACACACACACACACACACACACACACTGACAGAGAGAGAGTGTTCTATTTCTAAGGATATCTTACTAGAATTATCTTTCCTTACTGAAATACAAAGAATGAAAACATTAAAAAAATGCAGTATTCTGTATTGTATTCTCTACTCTCATTTTACTTTTTCTTCAAGAAATTTTCAGTTGTGATATTAAACTTTAGACATTTACTTGTATGTTTAGCACCTTATTTTAGCTTTGTTTTTTCAAAATAATAAAAGTTTGGTGTGAAACAATTTGAAGCGGCAGCCAAAAAGGCCTATTACCAAAGAGTCAGTGAGATGCCAACCAGATCTAAACTAAGCGAAGCAAAGACTGTCTGGCTTAGCATGTGCTGCTGCTTCCTTCGGAGGGAG
Source organism: Dinomys branickii (assembly GCA_004027595.1). Lineage (NCBI taxonomy): Eukaryota > Metazoa > Chordata > Mammalia > Rodentia > Dinomyidae > Dinomys > Dinomys branickii. Next base: position 628 of record PVLD010009739.1, on the reverse strand, counting down.
TGGTGCCCATTTGGATTGTGCTAGTGAGGACTGAAGTTCAGGAAAACACAAAGGCAATGTGAGCTCAAGTTTATTAAATTTTCTGATCTTTAGTTTCTTCTATGAAATTGGCATAATAGCAGCAGTACGTTTATCTGTTAAGTATTCATGGCACTGTGAACACAAAATAAAGAAATATTGTATTAAAAATGCTATACAAATGTTAGCATTTTGGGACTCAGAGGAGACAGAAGTCATTGTTCTCCAGGGTTTTGTTCTAAGTTGTGTTTATTTCTAATTCGTGGTTTAATTGCAGCAGCCATCTGTACCATTGTCTTGGTGAAACCTTGATATGTTTATTAAAAATGTAAATATCCATGGTAACTGTACTAGTCTGGGTTCTACAGAGAAACAGAACCAATAGGATATATAGACATACTTGTGAGATGTGATTTATTTTGAGAATTAGCCTGTGTGATTATGGGAGCTGGGAAATTTCATGATAAGCTGCCTAGAAGCTGGAGGACCAGAAAAGCCAGTGGTGTAATTCAGTTTGAGTCCAGAAGCCTAGGTACCAGGGAGGGATTGGGTGTTGGTGTAAGTCCTGGGGTTTGAAGGCCCAAGGAATACTAATGGTTTGTTTTTTTTT